>JARWKJ010000339.1:0-21920 GCA_029959095.1 Rhinichthys osculus | reverse complement strand
ACAAAGATAATAAGTGACTTTAACTTTTTGTTGTTTTTTAATTCTTGCCTGCAACTAACTTATTCAGGTGAATTACATTTGTTTTTTTCTGTAGTATACTTCACCAAAGAATCAATTTTTTGAACCAGTGTATAACAACGCAGGTACATTAGATCAGATGAGAAGTGTTGCTGGTGTTCCTGCTGTCTGTCTCGCTCTGATCATCACTAGAAGGCCGAAGACGATCCTTCATTAGAGCTCAGACCTGCAGATTTCCCAGAGGAATCCGTCTCTCTCTCTATTAGGTTGATTTGTCGTACGCTAAACACACTCTGCATTGTTTTTAATCAACCTCTTGTCCATCAGCAGACGTGATAATTTATGGCAAATCGACAGAAAAGACGGAGACGGATTTTGCGAGCATTCCGGAGTCCTCGAGGTCGCAGAGGTCAGGCATCATCATCGTGTGTCTTCCTGAGTGAATTCGGGGTAATGTAATTAGTGTGGCGGAGAGGTCTAGACTCTAATCGTCTAAGTTCATTTATGTACATGTAAATTTACATGATGATATTGCATGATTACAGAGATAACGAGTAAAATGGTTTTGTCTGATATATACATAGGCCTATATATCACTGCTGACTTAGCAGAAATAATTTGAATTTGATTTGTGATTTTTCTTACCCTGCGTGTGCATATAAACAACCATGAGCATAGTTCCTGTTATACAAATGTCCTACGTTTTTGCATTTTTACAGTAGTTTTTGGTAAACGGTAAACAGCACACAAGTCTCTGAATAGTGGTCGGCTGATCCTGAGTGAATCCAGGAGAGAAAAAGACAGATCCCCAGGGAATCATAGAGATGACAGGTTGAATTATGGGTCAGCCGAGACAATCACATCCCCCATCATAACATGATCATCTAAATCAGAAGCCCTGATAGCACTTTGAGTCAACAACTGCCTGCGTCCTTCCACGACGCTAAAGTATGTGTGTTCACAAGGCTTGTGGAAGTTTATTATTATAGGTTTGTGTGTGATTTTGTACATGAGGCTGTAGCGTATCATATGTGCTCTGGTTTAATCAAAGCTCTCTCACCAGCTTCTTATTGACAATCATTCTGTGGGTGTTGTAAGCAGTTGCTGTCCAAGGTTAAATGAAATTGCAGTACGTCAGATTTTCTTTGTGAACTGAGCAAAAGTGAAGGATGGATAGATGGGTAGAGAGAGAGGGAATGGCAATAGATAGAGAAAGTGAATCTTCCTCCAGCCAGTGATGGATGTGAACGCTGATCAACACAAGAGCGCCATTAAGTCGTTCATCAAAGGCATAATTTAAACGCTCACCACATCTGCAGTTTGCAAACATAGAGTGCACATGCGTGTTTGTTATAGTGTGTGTGTGTGTGTGTGTGTGTGTGTGTAAGGAGCAATCAATAAAATTTCAAATCCATTGTATCATTGGATATAAATAGCCTTATGTGACAGGATTATGCATATTATGGCTGCTTTGGCAACCGTCTGCAATAATTCTGAAGCATCAGTAAATGAGTTGTAGTGGTTTAATGTAGGCCTATACTAAATATTAAGCACCCAATTTTGCACGTTTAATCCAGTGTTTTAACAACACATTTGTCTACGAAAGAAAGTTGCTCCAAAACATTAAACTTTCCATAAGTTTAAACGTATGAATCAAAGTTGTGTTTGTGTGATTAACATTATAAAATGATAAAATACGGTCAGGTTATTTTTTGTTGTTGTTGAGTTTTCACGCTATGAACTGTTGAGTTTCGTCGCGCGACACACGCTTTTTGGCACATCTAGCACATTCCACAAACATCACAACGTAGAAACAGGCGTTTCTGTTATATAACTGAGTCACGTGAATAATGTAATACATAATGAAAGTAGCCTAGTTGTTTTTGTCGCGGTTGTGTTTGCTAACGATCGTAGCGGAAAGCGAGAGGTCTGTTGTTGCTGGATACAGCCCTACGCGAAAGCGATTTCTTATTGCGACATTTATTTATTTATTTTAATATTTTATCTTAAAATCTAGTAAACTTTTGTGAAACGTTGAATATGTTAGAATATGCCGTTTAAATATTCTGTAGATCATTTACCGTTGTTCAAAGAAATTCTACGTCACATAGGAAATTGCGCGAGCCAACGAAAGATTTCCCCTCACAGATTTCGCCCGGGGGTTCAGTTATTCACGCGAATTTGCCACGTCGACCAATTAAAGCTGCTTGAAAGTTTGTTTAAGCCCACTGAGATTTATACATCGCGACACCATTGACCATATGTAAAGAACCTGAAATTCGCCGAAATTTCGCTCGTGAACGCCTAAATAGCACAAATCCGGAGACTCAGTATCAGGTAAGACTGCTCTTAAAACAAACAACTGATACAAAACTAAGATAAGACTGACAAGATAATAATCTGGTTTTGTCTTACAGACTTCCTGATGGAGCAGATATCAGTTCTTTGTGGATGCAGGAAATGAAGTCATTGTGGAATCTATTTGCTGCAGTTAAGTACCATTTATTGTTTAATATTAATACTGTAGGAAGGTGACACAATTCAGAAGTTAATGAGAACACTTACAGATGTCAGAATTCATCACACATTTAAACAACTGACCTAAAAACAGTTATTTATGTAGAAGGTGCATCAAAATACCATAAGGTTCTCAATGCCAAACAGATCTCAGCTTCGTCCACAGTGTTATTTATATTTACATATCAATAAGCTGTTATCTCATTGACACCTCAGAAACACTTTCAGATTCATGGCGGTAGCCCTTTTGTTTTCTCACAATCTTAATTAAAGGTAATTGAGAGGATGAGTTGCATTGAGTCTTATTGATTTGATACAAGCTTGAGACAATTACAGTTTGTTATTTATTCTCGTTTGGATGAATGATTTTATGGATGGTCTGGCTGATGGAAGGATGGATTAATAGGCTGATTGAAACCGTTTTTCCTGTCACATTCATCACCTCGTTTTACAGTAACATCAATGGTGGGTTGTTCATGCATACTGTAGACACGTCCTTCTGTCACGTTCCCTCACCAATAAATTCCACCTGAGGTCAGCAGACGAGGTCGCAGGGGAAGACTTAAACACGTCTAAATTAGCTGAAGCCTTTTATGTCTCTTTATTTGTCCTCAGGGATGTGCGGTCTGGTTAGGACAGTGTTTAGGACAGTAGTGGACAGTAAGTGGACGACGGTCCCTGTGGGATCTTTTCACCCATTAATACAACCTCTCCTCTCCTCCTTTACCCCAGTGACCTTTAGGTAATAAAACAATATTTCTGTCAGCAGAATGAAGGAGGGGGGCAATTAGCGGCTTTTGTCCCAATGTCGTGTTTAGAGACGAACCCCGAGAGGTTAAAGTCTCTGATTAAAGACCCAAAGGAAGAAGACTCTGTCCGGTTCGCTCTCCTGCCGCTGCCTGGTGGTCACATGCAGGTTTTAACGTCCGATTGTTTATACCACCCGGCTGTGTTTATCAGGAGGGGTTAAATGACATAAATGGGTTAATCCATGAAAGCCCTGTGCTTTTTCACATATGTTCTTTGTCGGCGTGGCCTGTGAAGAACTCGGTATTAGCCTCATTCAGCTCACAACGGTGAAAGGAAATGCTTATGAATAGAAGCGCTTCTCACACTAAAGAAGGGAATGCGCCATCTGAAACCCTGATATTAGCTGCTGTTGTGGTTAATCCTCTCTAAGTGTGCGAGAGAGAAAACCACAGCTTCTCAGGTGAATGCTCTGGCACAGGTTGACAGCTTTGTTTCTTGCATTTCATTTCTTCTGAATTCATTTTGTTCTGTTGTTGATGCATGTAGAAACGTTGTTTTTTCTACTCTTAGGCCCGTTCTCGCCAAGAATGAAAACTATAACGATAACTTCATAATTATATAAGCACACACCGACACCACCAGTGTGTCCAAACCAACGCACAATATTGTTCTGTTAATTTTAAGCTTGTGCTGCAGTTTTGTCGTCCGTCGCTTTAAATGCTTGAGATCTTTGAAGCAGGAAGGATTCTGATTGGCTGACAAAAACGTTCTGAAAGTGATTCCTACGATATTGTTTATCTATCTATCTATCTATCTATCTATCTATCTATCTATCTATCTATCTATCTATCTATCTATCTATCTATCTATCTATCTATCTATCTATCTATCTATCTATCTATCTATCTATCTATCTATCTTTTCATCTATCTATCTATCTATCTATCTATCTATCTATCTATCTATCTATCTATCTATCTATCTATCTGTCTGTCTGTCTGTCTGTCTGTCTGTCTATCTGTCTAACTGTCTGTCTATCTATCTATCTATCTATCTATCTATCTATCTATCTATCTGTCTGTCTGTCTGTCTGTCTGTCTTTCTGTCTATCTTTATATCTATTATCTATCTATCTGTCTGTCTGTCTATCATTCTGTCTACTATCTAAATATCTATCTATCTTTCTGTATCCATCTGTCTGTCTGTCTGTCTATCTTTACATCTACTATCTCTCTATCTCTATCTATCTATCTTTCTATCTATCTATCTATCTATCTATCTATCTATCTATCTATCTATCTATCTATCTATCTATCTATCTATCTATCTTTCTGTATCTATCTATCTATCTATCTATCTATCTATCTATCTATCTATCTATCTATCTATCTATCTATCTGTCTGTCTGTCTGTCTGTCTGTCTGTCTTTCTGTCTTCTATCTATCTATCTATCTATCTATCTATCTATCTATCTATCTATCTATCTATCTATCTATCTATCTATCTATCTATCTATCAGTCTGTCTTTCTGTCTATCTTTACATCTACTATCTATCTATCTGTCTGTCTGTCTATCATTCTGTCTACTATCTAAATATCTATCTATCTTTCTGTATCCATCTGTCTGTCTGTCTGTCTGTCTATCTTTACATCTACTATCTATCTATCTCTCTATCTATCTATCTTTCTATCTATCTATCTATCTATCTATCTATCTATCTATCTATCTATCTATCTATCTATCTATCTATCTATCTATCTATCTATCTATCTGTATCTATCTGTCTATCTGTCTGTTTATCTTTATATCTACTGTCTGTCTATCTATCTATCTATCTATCTATCTATCTATCTATCTATCTATCTATCTATCTATCTATCTATCTATCTATCTGTCTATCTGTCTGTCTGTCTGTCTGTCTGTCTGTCTGTCTGTCTGTCTGTCTGTCTGTCTGTCTGTCTATTTACCTAAGATGAGATCAGTTTCGTCATTAACATGCACCGAATGGTAATGAATTGCTTGTTTTAGACTTTTATTTGTCACGTTTACTTCAGATAACTGAGACATTTTATAGCTGGAAGTAACATCCCAGTTTATGTGTGTGTGAACTGTTTTTTATAGGCTTTTGTGTTTGTCTGTCTGCCAGGAAGATGAAGAGATAGAAAAGCAGAGATGAGAGATAAGGTGAAAAGACTGAGTGTCTCCATTGTTACCTTGGATTGAGGAGGATTAGATAGTGTGTGAATGTAAATCTTGTCAGTCAGAAGTTGTTGTAGCGTTGAGTGTGTGTGTGTGTGTTTGTGATGGAGATCTGGCTTGATAAAGACTCTCTCCTGCTCACCAATGCCTTTCATAAATAAAGAAGTGGACAGCAGCACTTTTGTTAACATGTGCCACATTGGTGCCCTTGACTTCCACTTCAGAAAATTGTAGCCCCATCAGACTGCAGGCAGAGAAAGCTGACAGGTAATGGTTAACGTGATAACTGCTCCGATTTCATCAACTGTCTGCTCTATCTCTGTCTCGCCGTCTCATTGTGGGTGTGCTGTTTGGGGGGAAACTCTCAGAAAGATTACTCGCAGCGCAAGAAATCAGATGAAAACCGTGCTCGCTTCTCTGATGGAGGAGAAAAAGAGAGATATTTAGGCATCGCCCATCACAGAACGAAAGATGGAACGATGCCGTCCAATCTGGCAAAGCAATCGCGCCCGCCGCGCCGTTCTCATATTTTTAGTAGTGTAGTAAAATAGATCGCATCAAACCACTGTATTTAACCGTGATTTATGGTGCTGGTCAAAATCTGTGTGCATGTCAAGTTTACTAGCACAAGTGTGAGTGACAGCTGCTCCATCGCCATGGCAGCAGAATCTCCTGGTGCTGATGCTGGGCTGCGCGGTTGTCATGGCACCTGGAGGAACACTCAACTTTTCAAGCAGGAATGCTAAAATTGAAAGGTGTCTAAACTGTTATTATGTGCTATTTGGTGGTTGAACGTGTGCATCAAAGCGTGAGGAGAGAGAAAAAACACAGGGGGAGAAAAGCAGATAGGATGTGACGGACCACCCTCAAGCCTTTCAGTTTCAGCCATGCTAAAATCATCACACCATATACAATAATGATATTAAAATGATACATTTTGGCCGTGTTCATGAGTTATGATTATTGTTTTGATTGTTGTAATCTTTCTGAAAGAGCCCTGACCAAATTGAATTTTATATCAATTTAAATGTACCGGTACATAAATAATTGCTGTTGTTTTGAATTTTCGATTCATCAAAGAATCCTGAAAAATTAAATGTACATCAGTTTCCGCAAAATTATGAAGCAGCACGACTGATTTCAACATTGATAATAATCAGAAATGTTTCTTGAGCAGCAAATCATCATATTAGAGTGATTTCTGAAGGATCATGTGACACTGAAGTCTGGAGTAATACAGCTTTGATCACAGGAATAAATGACATCTTACTGTATATTAGCAACTATTTTAGATTGTAATAATATTTCCGATGTTTTACTGTATTTTTGATCCAGTGAATGCAGCTTTGGTGAGCAAAGAGACTTCTTTCAAAAAACATAGTTTTCTATCCCTATTCCCTTTATCCTGTAAATTGTATGTTCCAAACTATGTTGAAGGTTGAATACATTATAGACGGTTGAAGAAATCTGTGATGATTTTAAGCAGAAGTGTAGTGATGTACAGCAAAAGAGACACTTAGGTTTTCTCTCCGGGAGAAAAGCACTTTGGCAGATTCATGACAGATTCCACACAGTGATTATTGCATTAGAAACACTCTGATAGAATCACATAAAACATGTCATTTTAAGAACATGCAGAAAAATGTCAAGAGGGTAAAAGAGACGCTGAATGACTGTCTGTGTGTGTGTGTGTGTCTGTGTGTGTTTTCAGGGAAAACAGCTGTGGGAACCTTATAACGCGTTAAGTATTTCCGAGCTTTCAGATGGTGAAATTGGGCGTATAATCTCTCTGGCACACTTTTTATTTCACCGGCGTGTGGATTGGACTCATCACAGAACATCTGGTCTGGCTTGATTAACACTCGCTCGCTTTCCAAACGACTGATCAGATACGACCTACCAAAGGTTTGTTGGACACAGTCATAATTTTGTTTTCATGATCATTTTCGCCATATCGCTGACCTTTTGTTTTTGCCATGCACCTGTTTATATGTAAATGGCCTCTGTTATGGGTTAGCTAACACTTGTAGGCTTTTCAAATCTTTGTAATCTCAGATTAAAGCCACTTTTAACCGTGGGACAAGCTTAATTTTGACCCACTTTTAACCTACAAAGTGCTCCATACTATTCTAAATACTAAGGGTAAAATATGAAGAGTAAGGGGAAAAAAATGATTATGATAGCCCACAATTAACTCGAAAATTAAGTGTGAAAAAAGCCGGTGAACGTGATTTTACCAAGTACCACATGTTCCTGGATCAACATCGTTGTTGATCCTGGATCAACTTTCCAATCAACCAATCAGATTTGAGGGACAAGTTTACAGTTTATGTCAAGTTTAGGCTTAGAACCAGGGTGAAGTACTTACACATCAGTGTTATTCACCTTTCATTACCCTCTGATTTTAGGGAAAAGTTATGGGTAGGGTTAGGTTTAGGGGTTGGGATTGGGTGAGGACTACATTTTTGGACAGGAATGTTGATCCAGGACCATGTCTTACTTGGCAAAATCACGATGACGGTGAAAAGCCCATTACCTATTGTTATGAATATGATCTTCACCTCTGCCATAGCTCTCAAATCTCATATGCATATTTAAAGTGCTCCACCTGACATGCTGAATATGAATTTGCGCATATTCAGATGATGAGTATGAGGAAAGAAACTCAGTGACAAACATGAAGTTGAATTTGTGCGATAAATAAAAAGTGTGTGAAGTTGAATGAATATATAGACTAGAATATATATATAGAATATAACATGCACTTTTTTGAATGTATTGGCCTACTGAAGGGTTAAAGCAGAACACAGAGAGAAAAGTTGAGTGCAGAAGAGGGACAGAGAAACTTCTGATCATGGTCATTTTGCTTTTTTTGAGTGACGTCAAAACTACAAACCCTGGAAAATGTCAGAGCAATTGCCATACATTCAGCAGCAAAGGTATTCTGGGTAATTTCAGTGGTTGTTCCATGTCTATATCCATACATACATCCATTTGCACAGATCCAGAGGCCTTTCTCCATCTCTCTCACTGTCCGTCTTTCTTCCCCGTCGGCTGTTGACTTTTTCCCCGTGACATTTGTGGGCCGTGTGTGTCTAGAAGTCTGATATTTTCAACTCTGTGTCATTTGTTCTCCACGTGGGTCTAAAAGCACACAAATTGCATCAAAAATTGCACACAAATTGCAACAGATTGCCAACATGTTGAAAAGGTAAATTGCTTGCAAATCTTTTGAGAGCGCTGACCAGCTCCCCGGTGTGGTGGAAGTTCTGGTCTAATTGGTCACCGGCTCTGCGTTGTGTGCCCGTAATGAGAGCAAGAGAGCACTTACTGGACTGGACACGACACTTATGCCTTTGTCCAGTAGATTTAATCTTTTCATATCTGGATGTTATTTCTGTCTTGGGTTAGAGTTGCTTTTCATGCAGTGGAACCATTTACTGTAAGTCTGATTGGTGGCAGCCAGAGGTCATTATGATTATATGCACATTTCTGAAACATCTGAATGACATAGATGGTCTTTTTAAAGTAATCTATCTATCTATCTATCTATCTATCTATCTATCTATCTATCTATCTATCTATCTATCTATCTATCTATCTATCTATCTATCTATCTATCTATCTATCTATCTATCATCGTCTGTCTGTCTGTCTGTCTGTCTGTCTGTCTGTCTGTCTGTCTATCTATCTATCTATCTATCTATCTATCTATCTATCTATCTATCTATCTATCTATCTATCTATCTATCTATCTATCTATCTATCTATCTGTCTATCTGTCTATCTGTCTGTCTGTCTGTCTGTCTGTCCATCTGTCTGTCCGTCCATCCATCCATCCAGTCTCTCCTGCTCACCAAGGCTGGATTTATTTGAGCAAAAATACAGTAAAACAGTAATATTCTGAAATATTATGACTATTTAAAATAACTGTTTTCTGTTTTAAATATATATTAAAATGTAATTTATTCCTGTGATCAAAGCTGTATTTTCAGCATCATTACTCCAGTCTTCAATGTCACATGATCCTTCAGAAATCACTCTAATATGATGATTTGCTGCTCAAGAAACATTTCTGATTATTATCAGTGTGGTGCTGCTTCACATTTTTGTGAATCAAAAGAACAGCATTTATTTGAAATATGATTTTTTTAACAGTTTAAAAGTATTTACTGCCAATTTTGATCAATTGAATGCATCCTGAATCATCCAGACATCTCAATTTATGTCACCATTTGGTCTTGTCTCTGTCACGTTTTGGTTTGTTCATGTCATGTTCCATGTCTGTCATGTGATTCCCTGTTTGTCATGTGATCCTGCCATGACTTGTCATTGGTTAATCGTCTGTTCATTGTTCACAGGTGTCCCTTGTCTTGTCATTACTCTGTGTATTTAAGCCCTCATGTTTGCCATGTGACTTTGTTAAGTATTGTGGCCCATATCCGGGCCACATCTGGTACATGTGGATTCAACGCGTACCAGATGTGGGCCGGATCTGGTGCCGACACTGTGTCGCTGTCTGCAATGCCACATGATGTTTTTGTTTCATGTTATGTTTTGATCTTGTTTTATGTTGTTTTTGAATAAACTGCACTTGGGTTCTCTCGGTACAACTTGCCTCCAGTGGATCCTTACAATTTAATTCTGAATTATGGCACACAATCATAGACTTACCACGTTTTACTTTTATACCGTATTTTTTTCCCACCTGTTTACCGTCTATCCATATTTCTTCTTATTACCTCACTGTGACGAAGCGGGTCGGTTTCTTATCACTCAGCGGACGTCAATGATTGATGTGTAATTCAATTTTATCCCAACAGTTTGTGGAGGGTTTTTCTTCTCATGTGCACAAAGACACATCCATGTAGAGATGCTTTCAAAGTTGTGTGTGATTTCAAATGAGTAGTCTAACATTGGCTTTACTTTTTATTTCTCATCTCGAGGAGGTGAATTCACTCTCTTCTCATGAACACTCAGATCACATCTGATGTGTTTAAACGCACGGTTCTGTCAGTGAGTCTGTGTGTTGTTGGAGCTGAATTGATGGTTTAAAGCAGCTCAGAGTAATCTAACCTCAGAACAGGTCGTTTTTATCTGTCGGTCACCATGTGATTTCATCACAGCACGGCTCAGACACACGAAAGTGCGCATCTATGCGTGTGTGTGTGTGTGTTCTCGGTGAATCCCAGTTAATCCATTTATCTTTGCCGTACTTAAGTTTTCTGCCAGAATCTGAAGTTGTTCTACATCATTAGAGAGACACGCATGTCCCTCGAGAAGTGTGTCTCACACTCTCGCTCACCAGACTGATGACATTACACATACAGGTCAAGAGGTCACAACACAAAATCAGTGATATTGCGTTTTAGATCATTTCTCACCTTTATAAGCATGTGCCACTGTCAGTTATGAATGAAATAATCAGTGAATCAGCATAAACTGGCCCAAAACTGCCCACTTAGATGCAGAATGCAATAGAAATGAAAGCTGAACTTGTTCCTGTCAGGTTGTTGTCTTTATTTCTGAGCATAAGGTCTTGTTGTTCCAGGTTGTGGTCAGTAGTTTGCTTTCTGAAGGGATAAAGAGACCCCAGGGCAGAGCAATTCAAAGGCCACTTGAAGTGCTTGAATCAAATGAAAGAGGAGAGACAGTGGTTCTGGAATGGCGGTCCACTCGCAGATCTCGGTCTCTCTGGGAGGGCGGGCCGGCAGGTGGCTGTCATGTCTCTAATTGGCCTCTGTGGTGTGAAATTGTGTTCATTATGTGCAGGAGGACTGCACAAGAACCCCTGGGAGCACCGAGAGAAAGAGAGCGAGAGAGCATTCATGTGAGAGCGTGTTTGAGGAACGGATTCAAAGCAAGTGTACGTTAGATTGCCAGTCACACAACTGAAGCAGAAAGGAAACGTGAAACACGCATATGTGAAACTTTTTAGCTCACCATTGAGGATTATTTTGACCTTCACTTCTAAAACATTAGAGGATAAAAATACATTTTATAATTTAACAACTTTATCTTTATTTTTCAATTACTTGTGCTATTCTCAACAAGTGCTTGCCGCTTTGAGGCACTTGTTGAAAATGTAAACACGTTTGATCAAAAATACAGGAAAAATACTACTGTAATATTATGAAATATTATTATAACATTCAGTTTTCTATTGTGATATATTGTAAAGTGTAATTTATTCCTGTGATCAAAGCTGAATTTTCAGCATCATTACTCCAGTCTTCAGTGTCACATGATCCTTCAGATGCTCAAGAAACATTTATGATTATTATTATCAATGTTGAAATCAGTTGCTTCATATTTTTGAGGAATCTGTGATACCCTATTCCAGGATTTGATGATTAGGAAGTTTAATAGAGCAGCATTAATTTGAAATAGAAGTCTTTTGTAAGTTTTATGGCCACTTAGTACTTAAGTAACTTTGCAACTACATGTTAATTAACTCTCATCAGTGTATTAGATCTAGATAGATTAGTCTGCTTTAAATCTGCTAACATGTTATTTTGATGTTCCTCCGACAGACATTATACTCACTGACAACTTTGCAACTACATGTCAACTTATTCTCCTGACTCGAACCCTAACCTAACAGTCTATTACAGTCTAGTAATACTCTAACAAGAGTTAGTTGACATGTAGTTGCAAAGTTAGTTATAGTTAGAGTGTTTAAAGTGGATAATCCAAATAAAGTGTAACTTGTACTTTTGAACAATTTAATGCATCCTTACTGAATAAAAGTTTCTCATCAGTAAGTCGCGCATCTGCTAAATGAACAAATGTAAACATGATGTGTTCGCAATTTATTTCAACATCTTTTATGAGATTTAATGATATTGTTTTGTAATTTCAGACCTTTTGACTTGATTGGACACACCAGAATGATTGAAAAATATGAGGACTTGATGACGTCAGCTGAAAAGGAAAGTAGTTTCAGAGGCAAGCAAAATTTGAATTCAATTCATGTTTATTTGTATAGTGCTTTGCACAATCATTTCATTTGAGTGATTCTTACACTACTATTAAGGTGAAAACATTCACTAATTAAGATCATATATTGTCCATTTATCACTGCCCTTCAGAAGCTACATGAAATGTTTCCCTGAAGACAAAATAAGTACAATTTACCCCGATCATCCAATACAAAATATGACTACACCCCTGGGTTTTAATGCATATTTTACAAGCGGTAATGCTGCGTTCACAGCGTGTCTACCGTAGTCTCGAGAGGACAATCCTAAAATCCTCGTCAAGCATGGATATTTTTAGAAAGGACTTGAAGACTTATTTATTCCATCAAGCTTTTGGCGTTTGATTAGGTCTGAGAATTGCGAGTGTTTTGTGGCCTGATTTTCTGGAATGTAATTTTATGTTTCTGTGTATTTTATAGATATTTATTACTTTTGGACAGCACTGTGATCCATTTTAATGGTTTTGAAAGTGCTTTATAAATAAAAGTTGAGTTGAGTTTAGTTTTATGTTGACTTAAACGCAGTTGTAAGCAATATTAGCCGTGCTACATCTGACTATCAATATTAGTTTATATGTAACAACAATATTACATCTGTTCTATTCAGAATATTTCAGAATTCCAACCATCAAGGTGTTCCATTGTTCGGAAGATGATGCATATGTTAATGCTATACTGTTAAATTTGCAGGTGTTAAAAAAAAGTCGTCTATGGAAGTGCACTGGATAAATAACGCTGTGCTATGCAACACTAGCATTTGTTCTGCAGGTGTACGATAGACAGCTGCGATTTCTCGGGACGTCTTATTCACTGGTGCCTGTCAGGTTGTTTTTATGTGTTCTCCAGAAACATCACATACAGCAGATTTCATTTATGTACTGTTTTTGTTCTGTGCTGATTGCATGTTGAGCTGCAATTAAAGCTGCATCCCAATTAAAATCAAGACATGTGGAAAAGAATTTATGATAATAATATTTTTATTAATATTTATTTTATAAGTATTGTTTTATATATATACAGGACTTGACATTTATAGATATATAAATAGATAGACGATACCAGCTGCGCTTTCTCTCTCTCATGATCTCTCCGACAGTGAGTGACACACAAACCCGCCTCCCCTCACTCGTTTCATTTGCTCTGGATGAATAACATTGGTGTTACAGGCTTGAATTTCGGCGTGGGATTACGCCTATTGTGCATAATTTTACTAATTCTTGCAGATTTTGAGCTCAAACACTCACAGTGTGGCACATAAAGTCGCCTCTCAGTACTAAATTGAGTTCTTTTTCACTGCTTATTGCGCTTAAACAGTCAAATACACACAAAATAATGTCAAAATGCCACTCTTGGCGAGTATTCACATAAACACAGTCAGTTGTTTTAAGTGAATGTAAACCGCTGAGAAAGAAAATGCATGTGTAACAGTGTAATGGATCCGTGCATCAGGTCTTAAAGTGACGGCAGCCTAATATACCCGCTGCCAAATTATGAGATAATTAAAAAAATATCTATATGGCAATTTTTCCCCATGGTATCAATGCCAAAATTGTGTCCAGTGAATATATATATATATAATTTATTTATTTTCCCTTGGTGAAGTGTTTTGCTTAAAGTGTACTTTGATTTAATTTTTTTTCTATATAATCCAATGATGTTCATAAGGGTTTAAATACTTTTTTCGTGGCCTCTGAATAATGTTTATTAATGCTTTGGCAGAGTGAAGGTCCTAGCCCGTTGAGAGAGAAACAGAGAGGCAAGCGTGACGGTTAAATGTTCCACATCACTGCAGTTTCCATGGTTCGTGGGTCAGGCTGTTGGGGCACTTGTGGCCAATAACTTGAGAAACTTGTTATTGAGTAAGTTTTGCTCTCTGGGCTTTAAGATTGTTCAGTTTGAATGTTTTTTTTTTGCCTTAAACGACTACCTAACTCCATTGGTGGACTCCAGAAGTCACCTCCTCTCTCTCGAGTTCACTTTTATTCGTGTTTTCCATCCGTCTGTGGTGATATCAGAGGCTCTCTGTGATGCTTGCCAGGGTTGGAGAGCTTTCTGCCACCCCGGGCAGTGCTGGACAGGAAGTGATGCGACGGATTATATGGAAAAGAGAGAGAGAGAAGGAAATGGGCACAAAGAAAGCTGGGAGGGACTGTGAAGGATTAGTACGTTGTTTTGATGCTTTGCCATTTATGTAGAGACTGGATGGATGGAGAGGTGAAGGCAAAGCTCTCTGGCCGGGCTCATAGGGTGCAGCCTGAATGAACCGAACCGCTCGTAATGGGCACAAATTGTCCCTGTGCTGTGTGACTAAACGGTGGAGTTTAGAGCCGTATGGAGGGCTTTTGTTCGGGGGCGGTAATGAGTCAAAAGCCCTCAGGGGGTCAATAAAAAGAAGGAGGGGGTTGTTGTAAAAGAAGCCAGGGAAGAGAATTTATCAATCACTCTTCTCTCTTCTTCTCCTGCATGGGATGAATGAAAATCTGTTGCTGAAGTCCTTAGAGTCCTTAGTGTCGAGTGCGTCCATTCATCACCTGCGACGGGGGTGAGGGGCTTCATTTCCAAGGGGTGAAACAGGCATCCGCTAAACCGCCGAATCCGATTATCACTAAAACTCAGCACTTAGTGTTTGTTAATTAAAGATACTTGACACCGAGCCGTGTAGTGCGCTTCAATGAGCACAATGGGAGTTATAATAGTGCCATACTCTGTAAGATGGTCGGCCAAATTGCTCATTCACTATTTTAATTTTTTTTTTAAATCTCATTTTACTTATTCATCTGATCAATCACAAATGGGTCATGTTTAGGCTATGCTGGTTATGTAAATGTAAAATGTTTTATGTAAATGTTTTATTATTCAAACCCATTCATCGACAATGTGCACCGCCAAACATGAAGTGAAACTGTATTGGTAACACTTTTGCTATTAAAATGAAACTTACTATGTGACCTTGGGAACATGGTTTAGTGAAACACCACCTACTGGTCAAAAAATTGCTAATTAATATTAAATCTCAGGAAAAAAACTATTGGGCGATCGTTTTAAAAATTTGAAAATTATGTGACACTGAAGATTGGAGTAATGATGCTGAAATAAATCACAGTAATAAATTACAATTTACAACATTTTCTCATAGACAACAGTCATTTTAAATTGAAATATTATTTCACAATATTACAGGGTTTTTTTTTATCAAATAAGTGCAGCCTTGGTGAGCAGAAGAGACTTATTTTAAAAATATTTTAAAAATCATACAAATCACAAGCTTTTGAATGTGTGTAGATAGACAGACAGACAGATATATAGATAGATATATAGATAGATAGATAGATAGATAGATAGATAGATAGATAGATAGATAGATAGATAGATAGATAGACAGACAGACAGACAGACAGACAGACAGATATACATATATATATAGATAGATAGACAGATAAATAGATGGATAGATGGATAGATAGATAGATAGATAGATAGATAGATAGATAGATAGATAGATAGATAGATAGATAGATAGATAGATAGATAGATAGATAGATAGACACACAACCATTCAAAAGTTTGGGATCTATATATACAGTATAGGTAATCTGCTGGGAAAATCATCGTCTTTACTTGATAGCTATAACTGTAGTTACCATGGTAAATGTTTGTAAGGGTCTGCCCACGTGAATGGAGCGTTTAATGCGAGCGCTATCTCTGGATGAAGATCCTGTTGTCCCGCACTGAAAGATCCCAGAGCTCCTCTGAGGGACAGCTGTTTAGAGCCCGGCCGACTGTTCATATGGATATGTATGTTAATGAACAGCAGAGAGAGAATGAATCTGCTTCACTGCTGCTCAACAAAGGGACGCGGTCGTGGTCAGGCCAGTCCTGAGGACAGGGGGTTTCCAGCTGACGTATTACTGTCTACTTATTAGCAAAACACAGTTAATGCGTCCAAATCTGCTCGTTCACGTTCATTCTTACAACGTGAGGTTTGTCTCTAGAGGTTTAGATGCTGATCGAGTCTAATTCAATTAGCCGACGGTGTTAAGTAATCCAGGTCTCTATTTAGCTAAAGTGTCTCCTGAGATTTTCCAGCGATATTTTGTCCCATGAGGAATTACAGCATTTGTCGCTTAAACACCAAAGTTTAAACAAATCAGATTCAAAATAAAAGCAAAAGCGCCCTTATAAACATCAAACGATGCCGAGATCTTATTTTCAGGGATTGTTGCAAACCATGCATGCGCTTTTCATCCGACGAAGCCCATTTTCGATTAGAGGCCTCAGTAAATTTGTTAAATGGACCAGAAAAATGCTACAGCGATTTTATGCTAATTAGAAGTCGGCTAATTGTTAATAGATTGCAAAAAGCATCAAGGATGAATGTTTTTTTCTCAGCGGTTTTCAGGTGAAATGAATTTTAGATTGATTCTCTTCTTTTTTACTTAAACTGGACTTTATGAATATATGTGCTTGTAAACAATGCACTAAACGGTGTTTGTTTATAATTATGCATTTAGCAACAGGCTGCACGCGAACCCGGCTAATTGTTAATAGATTGCATATATTATAAGGATGCATATTTTTTCTCTGTGGAGAATTTTTGATCCCTACATGAATTAAACATGGTGGTTTGTCTGTTATTGTGCGTTTAGCAACAGGTAATGAGACGCTGCATACGAGTCCAGAGGAAGATGTATATGTGGCTCCTGGAGAAATTAGCTTCATGGTTGGTCTAGGATTCAGATGCCAGCATGGGGCGCAGTACACTATTGCCTTTCCCCTGTCAGCAGCGCTCGACCACAATGGTGTAGATTTGTGTGGCTGTGTGCCCTCCTCACACGGAGACAGCGGCCCCCCGTGAGGCCAGCTGTGAGGGGTTAATGACAGCTGATCCGCCCCACTGGGGGCCCGGGGCCTTTGTGTGTCTGAATCCACAGTTCACTCCCAGGAAGGAAGCCAAGCAGGAGAAAATGGAAGATGAACAATGTTTGGATTTTGATGCTCAAAGTGCTGCGTTTTGTGTCACTGAACAATCATATTAAAGGGATAGTTCACTTTGAAATAAATTTTTGGTATGTTTTAGCTTACCTCAAGGGCATCCAAGATGTAGGTGTCTTTGTTTCCGCAGTAGTTTCAATTTTGATATTTTTAGGTCAAACCGTTCTTGTCTGTCAGTCATATAATGCAGGTCTATGGTCACCACCTCAAAGAGCATGCACAGAGAAGTCCAAATTAAACATGATTTAATGACTCGTAAATGTAAGTACACATTGATGGCCTAAGACACGAAACGAGCGGTTTGTGTGAGAAAACGAACAGTATTTATATCGTTTTTACCTCTTGTAAACACAGCCACGTCCAAGTGATCTGAGGGCGCCGGCGCTTCGGTCTGTGCGTTACAAGAGGTAAAAACGATATAAATACTGTTCGTTTTCTCACACAAACCGCTCGTTTCGTGTCTTAGGCCATCAATGTGTACTTACATTTACGAGTCATTAAATCATGTTTAATTTGGACTTCTCTGTGCATGCTCTTTGAGGTGGTGACCATAGACCTGCATTATATGACTGACAGACAAGAACGGTTTGACCTAAAAATATCAAAATTGAAACTACTGCGGAAACAAAGACACCTACATCTTAGATGCCCTTGAGGTAAGCTAAAATATACCAAAAATTAATTTCAAAGTGAACTATCCCTTTAAGTAATCATATTTAAAGGTGCACTTGTAACGTTTTAAGATTCAAGCAGCGTAACTTTATTTAAGCAAAATGGGAGAAACACAAGGAACAAACAACACCAGACAATGAACGCAGAGAACTGAAGGTGTTAAATACTCGAGATAACAAACTCGATAGGAAACAGGTGTGCTCCATAATCAATAACATAACGAATAATATAACAAGCGGGAACAAAGGAAACCAAAAGTCCTTTAAAACCAAACCAAAACACAGAAAACGTGACAGTCTGCTGTTCAATAGATTGTAAAGACATTTATAATGTCACAACAACAAATAAATGTACGTATTCATCAAAAAATACTGAAAAAAATGTATCACGGTATCCAAAAAAATATGAAGCAGCAGCATAACTGTTTTCATCATTGATAATAATCAGAAATGTTTCTTGAGCAGCAAATCAGCATATTAAAATGATTTCTGAAGGATCATGTGACACTGAAGACTGGGGTAATGATGCTGAAATATATTAAAATTGAAAAAAAATATCATATTTCACAATATTACTGTTTCTACTGTATTTTTGATCCAATGAATGCAGCCTTGGTGAGGATCAGACATTAAAACCTTTTTTTTTACTTTTTTTTTTTTTTACTTTTTGAACAATAGTGTATGTGTAAACAAAGAATACTGATAAAGACTGTAAGAGAAACTTGATGTCAGAAAAATCAAAAGTGTCACAAGTTGGAATAGAATGTACAAAGACAATAGGCATAAAGCATTTTATTAAACAAATAAATAAAAAGCAAAACGTTAGCAGAATTATATTGAAAATAAAAAATATCTATATTCCACATACGGTTTCTTTCAAATTCATTCATATTGCTTATGGATTGTATAAAGTGTTATTTTAAACATCATGCACTATGCGAGAACATTTAAGCTCTAATGTACTGCATTGTCGCATGACTGCCTTATGTACAGTAATGTTAAATTCAGCATCCAGATCTCACCTCAGAAATTGATTCTACATCTTAACTTTTGTCCGTCTGACTAAATAACGATCCATGACACTGATATTACTTTAGGTTTATTTTAAGGTGAGAGCATTGCATTGTGGGTAGACTTTTCAATGCCTTTTGTAAAATGTCATCCAGGAATTCTGTGCAAACAGGAAAGTTGTTTACTGCACGTAATATTTTCAATAACTATTAATTAATTTAAAAGTGTAACTTGTGGAAGTCGAAAAATACCTCATATTTAAAGGTGTAACATTTTTTTTAAATGGACGTGGGAAAAAACTTTCAATCCATGTCCTGTCTTAAATCATGCTACTTTACTTTTTTAATGACTCTAAAGACTGGAGATTCCCGCTTTAAATGCCAGTTTGAAGTGATTTGAATAGTTCCAGCTAATATTGGTGTAAAATTGGGAATCAAACCTCAAACTATTTCTCATTTGGCTAACTCTCTCTCTCTCTCTCTCTCTCTCTCTCTCTCTCTCTCTCTCTCTCTCTCTCTCTCTCTCTCTCTCTCTCTCTCTCTCTCTCTCTCTCTCTCTCTCTCTCTCTCTCTCTCTCTCTCTCTCTCTCTCTCCTCTCTCTCTCTCTCTCTCTCTCTCTCTCTCTCTCTCTCTCCTCTCTCTCTCTCTCTCTCTCTCTCTCTCTCTCTCTCTCTCTGCAGTATTTGTTCCTCTGGTGTGCTCAGTGAAGTTATGGTTTTGCTGTGGCTCGGTGTCGGGGAGGTTATTGATGGCAGAATGAGTGGAAGAGTCGCTGGCGACCTGCATGTATAGATGTGGATTTATCGCTCCGGATCCCTCCAACAATTTCATCAAAAGCCCATTGGCCTGTAGCGTTTCTCCCGTGATAAATCAGCCCGGGGCGCGGAGCGGATGAGAGACGGATGAGCGACTGGAGCAAAGGTCACGGTCCATCCCTCACGCCAACACAAATGCAACTCACACACTCACATTTATGAAGAGAATCAAGCCTCGTCACATTTTACTGGAGATCACTGACACACTTACGAAAACATTACTACAGATATTATTATTACTTCTGTAAAATCAGAATGAAGTTAATATGGCGTCCCCTGTGAGCTGTGTAAGAAACGTACTGTTCAAAAGTTTGGGGTCAGACTGGAGAAATTACTATTTAAATTGTAATAATATGTATTTTTGATCAAATAAATGCACTAGTTCATAAGAGAGAAGTTAAAAAATAAGAGAATTTAAAAAAAAATCTCACCAACCCCAAACTATATTTTATTTTATTTATTTTATTTGTTCAGTGCATTTTTTCTTCTTTTTAAAAGTGAAATTGCAGTATTGTGCACCATTCAGAAAATGAATTGAGATGCCTTTAAAATTCCAATTTAATTAGTTTAATTAAATTTTTTCTCTGACAGGATGTAGAATTGTAATTGTAACTGAAATGAAAGCGCAAAGACTGTCAAAAGAAACCTTAAATTTTAGCCTGATAAAGTTTTGATAAAAAAAAAAAAGTTTGTGTTAGTTTGATAGACTATAAATGGATATATGTTTGAAATGCCACCTGAAAAAGTTATATTTTTCATAATAATAATAAAAAAGGACTTTTGTGGGGTAGGTTGAAAGAATACTTAATTACCCAGAATGCACTGTGGGTAGAATGAAAGTGTGGACAATTTCGATTTTGTTCCGTTCAAATTCACACTTCATGAACTGAAAGGAGGCCGATTCTTCAGTTCTGAATGTTGCACAATATTTTGCACATGTTTTGTCCCATATGTGGCGTCATTGTCATTCATCTTATCAAAAGTGTTGTTTCCCAGGATTCTCTGTGTCGTAAGGGTGTGTTAACACTTGTAGTTTGGTTCTCTTGGTTCTTTTATTCCCGTCCAAAAAAGAAATCCATAAATTAGGTCCTGTTTTTTTCATTTTTCCATTTTTCACACCGAACCTGAAGATGCAAAACAAAAAAAAACTTTTATGACATACAGGTGAAACTCGAAAAATTTGAATATCGTCCAAAAGTTCATTTATTTCAGTAATTCAACTTAAAAGGTGGAACTAATATATTATATAGACTCATTACATGCAAAGTGAGACATTTACATTTTTGATGATTATGGCTTACAGCTTATGAAAACCTTGTCACAATATTCTAATTTTGAATTTGGGTTTTAATCCCAAAGCCATAATCATCAAAATTATAACAAATAAAGGCTTGAAATATCTCACTTTGCATGTAATGAGTCTCTATAATATATTAGTTTCACCTTTTAAGTTGAATTACTGAAATAAATGAACTTTTGCACGATATTCTAATTTTTCGAGTTTCACCTATGTATATTTTGCGACAGAACTTACCAAATATCCAAAAGAACGCTTTGAACTAAATGCACTTGTTTTATGTCCGTCATTTGACAGTATTTTGACCAGCTGAGAACTCGTGAAGAGCTTATAAAATGTGTAAAGAAGTCAAAACAGCCGCAGGAATTCCTCCATTATTCCTCCGCAAACGAAGATCTACTGTAAGGAGACGCATTACTGACGCCTGTACCGAACCGTAATCATCAGCAAAGCTCCTATGATGAGAAGAACCAGGTGTGCTCGAGCATTCAGTCCTTTTTAGGTCACATCTTGTGACATCACATCCTGTTTTTGGTTCGTTTAGATGTCTTTGGTCCTTATTGCGTTCATATTTTAGTCGATCCACACCAGAATTCGGTCCGAAACACACCTTTTCAGCGTCCAGGTCCGCTTTTTTGGGTTCAGAAAGCTGTGTTCACACTTATTGAGC
>JARWKJ010000338.1:0-21950 GCA_029959095.1 Rhinichthys osculus | reverse complement strand
CCATGTCCTTTTAGCGTGAAGAACTGGCCATTTATCTCATATTCCAGGATTTTCTTTAGATTGTATTATTGTGGATATTTAAAACATGGACTCGAAAGTTGCTGCTTAACTGGAATGACTCACAAGTCCGTTTTTGTATGACAGCAAAATTAGTAATTATGTTTAAGATTTTAAACCACAGAAATGTATCTGAGACTTACCACAGGGTGGACAGCAACTGCCTTCAGTTTTATTTGCTGCTAACTCAAATCCCACATCACATTTCTTCTGAAGACACACCTCGAGATCACACACTAAATGGGTTGAGGTGAAATGGGGAGTCCTTTTAAATGATTTTTGCATGCATTTATGTACGGATAGTTCAAATGTAGACTGTGTGTGCTATAAGTAGGATGTATTTTTAGTGAATTATTTTTAGTAAGTCGTGCAAATTCATTATCTAGGTTGTAATGATGCACCATCAAATTCGTTTAATCTTGACTCACCACAGGTTAGGCAGCAGTTTTCAATGATTAATTTTTGTTCTGATCCACAGGGCTTTTGAACCGGACAGCTGACGGGCACAGTTGTAATACCAAAGGTCTCACTGGAGCATGTGTATTCAGAACAGCCCATGGTCCATGTCTCCCCAGGCTACAGAAGAAAAAGCAAGTAGATGATGGTTAGGAATCGTGGTGATTTTGCCAGGCAAATGCATAGTGAAATTGACTTTCTTGAATATGTTTCAAAATATCTTGTTTTGTCTAGACATACCATTCTAGGTAATCCATCAGGGCCAATACAATCTACATGGAGGGAATAAAAACCAAATTAATGAAAATAAGACACAAAGGTGCATTCATCTAAAAAACAGAGAAAGTAAATAAGCAACATGTCTTACCGCAGTAAGCTGTACAGTTATCTACCGTTGAACTAACTTGATATGTGTTATCAGGGCAGAAACAACCTTCCATAAATGTTTGAAGACACTCCTTGCTTTGACATTCTTTCTCCACATATAAATCATTGTACCTAGTGGTGAGTTAATAGAAGCACATCAGACATGAAGTATTGTGATTCCAGCACTTGTTAAGGACTGTTGTTTTGTGGATATGGAGTATTGTAGAGTGAGATTACCTTGTGCTGCAGGTTTTTTCTATTTTAGGCCCACAACCCTGGTAGACTTTGTGACTGGGACACTTGTATTCTGTCATAGAAAACAATGACGATCAAGTTTCAGGGTTTTAATCTCAAGGACAAAATGTAGAAGATAACCAGGAAGATAACCAGCTTAAAGTACAATGAAAATGCAGTAAAATGGTTAGGTTCATTCTACTTACCACACAGTTTTTTGAGTTGATCTGATGTTCTCCAGTCCACACAGATACCCTCCTTGCCACATTGCTGAGCATACGCTTCCAGACTGATACAAGCAGATTTTTCCCCCACGTGGCACACATCAAATTTGCATGACTCATA
Source organism: Rhinichthys osculus (assembly GCA_029959095.1). Lineage (NCBI taxonomy): Eukaryota > Metazoa > Chordata > Actinopteri > Cypriniformes > Leuciscidae > Rhinichthys > Rhinichthys osculus. The sequence goes on along the minus strand of JARWKJ010000338.1, from coordinate 20,492 downwards.
ATAACTTTCATAAGGAATGACCCCGTGGCATTTCACAAACATACTGCGAAGAGACAAATTTCGATTTCAGGTATCTTAAAGGGACAGTTCGCCCAAAAAAGGAAGATTCTACCATTTCTATTCCAAACCTGTATGACTTTCTTTCTAAGTCAAACAGGTTTAGAACAACCTTAGGGTTGTTGACAGTTTTAATTTTTATGTGGAAAATACTTTGTTCTAATCAGTGTTACTAAATGATTAAACTAAGTGGCTTTTCCTTACTCGCCCTTGATGAGTTCACAAGTCTCCGGGTAGCAGGGGGGTTGAGGTGGAGGTGTAGGTGGAGATTTAGGGATTTTGCATCCAGGTGGGACCATCCAAAGCTGTGCCATGCTCTCACACGATTGATCGATTTTTCCATCAGGACGTCTACAGTCATTTGAACGGTTGTTGTCGCAAACCCCTGAAAATTTAAATTTTAATTATACTAAATCTGGATTTAGAGAGGAAGTAATTATGGAACAATTTAAAATAAATGTATTTTTATTTATTAATTAAAGTTCGGTTACAGTTATGGAAAATCTCATTTATTTGTTGCACTTGTAAACATGAAATGAAACTGACACATATTATTATTAAATTTAAGTTTTATTTGTTGCGACAAGAGATCTCTTATCTGTACTCACCACACTGTCCCTCTGTATTGCCATTAAAATAGGAGAATGGGAGATTGATCTGAAAGCCTTGATGATTGACCAAAATTTCAACTTTGATTTCAGTGATGTTCACAACTACTGCCATGCCAGAGGAGGTGATGAAGAATTGGTCATTCTTGTAAGTTAGTTGTTTCTCTTCATCATTAACGTAGACCTATGTGAAACAAGATCTTACTAAGTTATGACGAAACATTTTCTCTAGAGTACGGTGTTATTTTGCAATGTGTCATGATTTGATGTGTAATTTTGTGTACTTTTGTTTTCAATTAATTTGTATTTTGGAGCCTGTGAATGTTTTGCTGTAGACCTAAGACTTACCTGGAGCTCTTTAGTGTTGCTTGTCAGCTTGATTTTATAGGATTTGTAGTTCACAATCAAATACTCTGGGCAGGCGAGATTATCTTTAACATCACAATAATAGTTTTTAACATGGACACTGATATTGTATCTTGGGATAATTTCTTGGAACAAAACATATGTGCAGTTTCCTTGGAAATCATAGTATGTTCCATCAAAAGTTTGGTAATGTGGGTCACCCCAGCCACTGCATTTACCTGTCAAACCAAGGTACACCAAATGTAAACATAAGGCAATGGCTTGGACTATTATTATTATTTTTATATTAAGGAAATGTACTTAATATAAATATTTAATATTAATGAAATGTCCATGAGCAAGACTTAAACTTACATTCACACTCATACTTGGAGCAGCATCCATTGTTATAAGGCACCTTCTTAGCTTTAATTCCATTAGAACATTTAGGTAAATCATTATCAGATTTGTCACACTTCAAAGGTACCGATGATGAGACACTGCCATTTTTGCATGTTTTGTTTTTGCAGTCTTCAATCCAGGATTCCATATGCTAAAGGACACAATCAGATTGATAAAGAGATTCATTAAAAAAAAAAAAGGTTTCAGGTATTCTTTCCTTTTATTACTAGTTAATACAGTCATCTAACAGTAATACAGAATGTAATTAATTTAGTGTTGTATTACAACAGATATTATCATATCAAATAACCATTACAGGTTATTATGTTATTGTTCGTCTTGAAAAAATACATGCAGAAATTTTGTAGAAATTGTATGTGTTACTGCTTAAGTGTTTGTCTACTGTACTCTTATTAAATTACCTTTCTGTTGATATTTGTACAGTCTTGTGGAGGTGGAGGTGGATGAGTTGGGCATGGCTGAGACGTTTTCACAATATGACAAGAGGAGTTGCAGTAGGCAAAGTAGCACCAACCCGCTTTATCCGTTTGATTATAGATTGTTGATCCTATAATTATAATAAAAGGATTTGTGAGGAAGGTAAACAGAAAGAGATTTTTAACAGAAGTGGAACCTGAATATAATGTAGGGTCAAGGTAATGTACACATGTACAAGGATTAAACTAAATGAAATATTTGAACGTTTGTTGTTAAAGTAGCACTTACCGTTTGAATATGTTCTATTTAAATATGTGCAACAGTCCACAGTTTGGGGCGATGTGATGTTTTTGGTGGTAGGATTTGGCTCTGTATGCACAGTGAACTTCGTTGTGGTAGTGAAGGTACTTGTAGATTTCGTTGTTGATGTGGGTGTTTTTGTGGCAGTTGTTGTACTAGTTGTAGATGATGTTTTTGTTGACGTAGGTGTCATAGTTACAGTTATTGGTGTAGTAGTAAATGTGATTGTGGATGGTTTTTCTGTTGATGTAGGAGGTGCTGTAACAGTTGTAGGTGGTGTTTCTGTTGAAGTAGGTGTTGATGTTCCAGTAGGGGATGTGGATGTCTCTGTTGATGTAGATGTTGACCAGATGATGGGTGTTGTTGTACCAGTAGTTGTACTAGTTGTAGATGGTGTTGATGTAGGTGGTGTTTCTGTTGGCAATGTTCCAGTAGATGGTGTAGTAGTGGATGTGATTGTGGATGGTGTTTCTGTTGATGTAGGTGTTATTGTAACAGTTGTAGGTGGTGTTTCTGTTGAAGTAGGTGTTGATGTTCCAGTAGTGGATGTAGTTGTGGATGTCTCTGTTGATGTAGATGTTGACCAGATGATGGGTGTTGTTGTACCAGTAGTTGTACTAGTTGTAGATGGTGTTTCTGTTGATGTAGGTGGTGGTTCTGTTGACGTAGGAGTCGATGTTCCAGTAATTGGTGTAGTAGTAAATGTGATTGTGGATGGTGATTCTGTTGATGTAGGTGTTATTGTAACAGTTGTAGGTGGTGTTTCTGTTGAAGTAGGTGTTGATGTTCCAGTAGTGGATGTGGATGTCTCTGTTGATGTAGATGTTGACCAGATGATGGGTGTTGTTGTACCAGTAGTTGTACTAGTTGTAGATGGTGTTGATGTAGGTGGTGTTTCTGTTGGCAATGTTCCAGTAGATGGTGTTGTAGTGGATGTGATTGTGGATGGTGTTTCTGTTGATGTAGGTGTTATTGTAACAGTTGTAGGTGGTGTTTCTGTTGAAGTAGGTGTTGATGTTCCAGTAGTGGATGTAGTTGTGGATGTCTCTGTTGATGTAGATGTTGACCAGATGATGGGTGTTGTTGTACCAGTAGTTGTACTAGTTGTAGATGGTGTTTCTGTTGATGTAGGTGGTGGTTCTGTTGACGTAGGAGTCGATGTTCCAGTAATTGGTGTAGTAGTAAATGTGATTGTGGATGGTGATTCTGTTGATGTAGGTGTTATTGTAACAGTTGTAGGTGGTGTTTCTGTTGAAGTAGGTGTTGATGTTCCAGTAGTGGATGTAGTTGTGGATGTCTCTGTTGATGTAGATGTTGACCAGATGATGGGTGTTGTTGTACCCGTAGTTGTACTAGTTGTAGATGGTGTTTCTGTTGATGTAGGTGGTGGTTCTGTTGACGAAGGAGTCGATGTTCCAGTAATTGGTGTAGTAGTAAATGTGATTGTGGATGGTGATTCTGTTGATGTAGGTGTTATTGTAACAGTTGTAGTTGGTGTTTCTGTTGAAGTAGGTGTTGATGTTCCAGTAGTGGATGTGGTTGTGAATGTCTCTGTTGATGTAGATGTTGACCAGATGATGGGTGTTGTTGTACCAGTAGTTGTACTAGTTGTAGATGGTGTTTCTGTTGATGTAGGCGGTGTTTCTGTTGAAGTAGGTGTTGATGTTCCAGTAGTGGATGTGGTTGTGAATGTCTCTGTTGATGTAGATGTTGACCAGATGATGGGTGTTGTTGTACCAGTAGTTGTACTAGTTGTAGATGGTGTTTCTGTTGATGTAGGTGGTGGTTCTGTTGAAGTAGGTATCGATGTTCCAGTAGTTGGTGTAGTAGTAGATGTGATTGTGGATGTCTCTGTTGATGTAGATGTTGTTGTTGTAACCATAGTTGTAGGTGTTGATGTTACAGTAGTTGTTGAGGTAGTGGATGTCGGTGTACTTGGGGATGGTGTTGAAGAAACGCATATCTCTATACAACAATATACACGTATTTCATAATTATTACAAAGTGGTGGCAAGCCACCTGCATTTTCTTCATTTGAACATGACAGTCCAAATGATGTATTGCAATACACAGTTTGTCCCAAACTTTCCAGGGACTTTAGGGGATAATTTACTGCCCTACATTCAATCTCGCTGGGGTTCTGACAGGTAATCTTTCCTGAATTCCACAATGCATCGATGGATTCAGTTTCGAATCCTTCTGGCTCTGTACTGGGTGTGTTGCCATCAACCCAATCTGACCATTTGCAACTAACACTTTTATTACAGATGGGAGGTGTTGTTGTACCAGTAGTTGTACTAGATGTAGATGGTGTTTCTGTTGATGTAGGCGGTGTTTCTGTTGAAGTAGGTGTTGATGTTCCAGTAGTGGATGTGGTTGTGAATGTCTCTGTTGATGTAGATGTTGACCAGATGATGGGTGTTGTTGTACCAGTAGTTGTACTAGTTGTAGATGGTGTTTCTGTTGATGTAGGCGGTGTTTCTGTTGAAGTAGGTGTTGATGTTCCAGTAGTGGATGTGGTTGTGAATGTCTCTGTTGATGTAGATGTTGACCAGATGATGGGTGTTGTTGTACCAGTAGTTGTACTAGTTGTAGATGGTGTTTCTGTTGATGTAGGTGGTGGTTCTGTTGAAGTAGGTATCGATGTTCCAGTAGTTGGTGTAGTAGTAGATGTGATTGTGGATGTCTCTGTTGATGTAGATGTTGTTGTTGTAACCATAGTTGTAGGTGTTGATGTTACAGTAGTTGTTGAGGTAGTGGATGTCGGTGTACTTGGGGATGGTGTTGAAGAAACGCATATCTCTATACAACAATATACACGTATTTCATAATTATTACAAAGTGGTGGCAAGCCACCTGCATTTTCTTCATTTGAACATGACAGTCCAAATGATGTATTGCAATACACAGTTTGTCCCAAACTTTCCAGGGACTTTAGGGGATAATTTACTGCCCTACATTCAATCTCGCTGGGGTTCTGACAGGTAATCTTTCCTGAATTCCACAATGCATCGATGGATTCAGTTTCGAATCCTTCTGGCTCTGTACTGGGTGTGTTGCCATCAACCCAATCTGACCATTTGCAACTAACACTTTTATTACAGATGGGAGGTGTTGTTGTACCAGTAGTTGTACTAGTTGTAGATGGTGTTTCTGTTGATGTAGGCGGTGTTTCTGTTGAAGTAGGTGTTGATGTTCCAGTAGTGGATGTGGTTGTGAATGTCTCTGTTGATGTAGATGTTGACCAGATGATGGGTGTTGTTGTACCAGTAGTTGTACTAGTTGTAGATGGTGTTTCTGTTGATGTAGGTGGTGGTTCTGTTGAAGTAGGTATCGATGTTCCAGTAGTTGGTGTAGTAGTAGATGTGATTGTGGATGTCTCTGTTGATGTAGATGTTGTTGTTGTAACCATAGTTGTAGGTGTTGATGTTACAGTAGTTGTTGAGGTAGTGGATGTCGGTGTACTTGGGGATGGTGTTGAAGAAACGCATATCTCTATACAACAATATACACGTATTTCATAATTATTACAAAGTGGTGGCAAGCCACCTGCATTTTCTTCATTTGAACATGACAGTCCAAATGATGTATTGCAATACACAGTTTGTCCCAAACTTTCCAGGGACTTTAGGGGATAATTTACTGCCCTACATTCAATCTCGCTGGGGTTCTGACAGGTAATCTTTCCTGAATTCCACAATGCATCGATGGATTCAGTTTCGAATCCTTCTGGCTCTGTACTGGGTGTGTTGCCATCAACCCAATCTGACCATTTGCAACTAACACTTTTATTACAGATGGGAGGTGTTGTTGTACCAGTAGTTGTACTAGATGTAGATGGTGTTTCTGTTGATGTAGGCGGTGTTTCTGTTGAAGTAGGTGTTGATGTTCCAGTAGTGGATGTGGTTGTGAATGTCTCTGTTGATGTAGATGTTGACCAGATGATGGGTGTTGTTGTACCAGTAGTTGTACTAGTTGTAGATGGTGTTTCTGTTGATGTAGGTGGTGGTTCTGTTGAAGTAGGTATCGATGTTCCAGTAGTTGGTGTAGTAGTAGATGTGATTGTGGATGTCTCTGTTGATGTAGATGTTGTTGTTGTAACCATAGTTGTAGGTGTTGATGTTACAGTAGTTGTTGAGGTAGTGGATGTCGGTGTACTTGGGGATGGTGTTGAAGAAACGCATATCTCTATACAACAATATACACGTATTTCATAATTATTACAAAGTGGTGGCAAGCCACCTGCATTTTCTTCATTTGAACATGACAGTCCAAATGATGTATTGCAATACACAGTTTGTCCCAAACTTTCCAGGGACTTTAGGGGATAATTTACTGCCCTACATTCAATCTCGCTGGGGTTCTGACAGGTAATCTTTCCTGAATTCCACAATGCATCGATGGATTCAGTTTCGAATCCTTCTGGCTCTGTACTGGGTGTGTTGCCATCAACCCAATCTGACCATTTGCAACTAACACTTTTATTACAGATGGGAGGTGTTGTTGTACCAGTAGTTGTACTAGATGTAGATGGTGTTTCTGTTGATGTAGGCGGTGTTTCTGTTGAAGTAGGTGTTGATGTTCCAGTAGTGGATGTGGTTGTGAATGTCTCTGTTGATGTAGATGTTGACCAGATGATGGGTGTTGTTGTACCAGTAGTTGTACTAGTTGTAGATGGTGTTTCTGTTGATGTAGGTGGTGGTTCTGTTGAAGTAGGTATCGATGTTCCAGTAGTTGGTGTAGTAGTAGATGTGATTGTGGATGTCTCTGTTGATGTAGATGTTGTTGTTGTAACCATAGTTGTAGGTGTTGATGTTACAGTAGTTGTTGAGGTAGTGGATGTCGGTGTACTTGGGGATGGTGTTGAAGAAACGCATATCTCTATACAACAATATACACGTATTTCATAATTATTACACAGTGGTGGCAAGCCACCTGCATTTTCTTCATTTGAACATGACAGTCCAAATGATGTATTGCAATACACAGTTTGTCCCAAACTTTCCAGGGACTTTAGGGGATAATTTACTGCCCTACATTCAATCTCGCTGGGGTTCTGACAGGTAATCTTTCCTGAATTCCACAATGCATCGATGGATTCAGTTTCGAATCCTTCTGGCTCTGTACTGGGTGTGTTGCCATCAACCCAATCTGACCATTTGCAACTAACACTTTTATTACAGATGGGAGGTGTTGTTGTACCAGTAGTTGTACTAGATGTAGATGGTGTTTCTGTTGATGTAGGCGGTGTTTCTGTTGAAGTAGGTGTTGATGTTCCAGTAGTGGATGTGGTTGTGAATGTCTCTGTTGATGTAGATGTTGACCAGATGATGGGTGTTGTTGTACCAGTAGTTGTACTAGTTGTAGATGGTGTTTCTGTTGATGTAGGTGGTGGTTCTGTTGAAGTAGGTATCGATGTTCCAGTAGTTGGTGTAGTAGTAGATGTGATTGTGGATGTCTCTGTTGATGTAGATGTTGTTGTTGTAACCATAGTTGTAGGTGTTGATGTTACAGTAGTTGTTGAGGTAGTGGATGTCGGTGTACTTGGGGATGGTGTTGAAGAAACGCATATCTCTATACAACAATATACACGTATTTCATAATTATTACAAAGTGGTGGCAAGCCACCTGCATTTTCTTCATTTGAACATGACAGTCCAAATGATGTATTGCAATACACAGTTTGTCCCAAACTTTCCAGGGACTTTAGGGGATAATTTACTGCCCTACATTCAATCTCGCTGGGGTTCTGACAGGTAATCTTTCCTGAATTCCACAATGCATCGATGGATTCAGTTTCGAATCCTTCTGGCTCTGTACTGGGTGTGTTGCCATCAACCCAATCTGACCATTTGCAACTAACACTTTTATTACAGATGGGAGGTGTTGTTGTACCAGTAGTTGTACTAGATGTAGATGGTGTTTCTGTTGATGTAGGCGGTGTTTCTGTTGAAGTAGGTGTTGATGTTCCAGTAGTGGATGTGGTTGTGAATGTCTCTGTTGATGTAGATGTTGACCAGATGATGGGTGTTGTTGTACCAGTAGTTGTACTAGTTGTAGATGGTGTTTCTGTTGATGTAGGTGGTGGTTCTGTTGAAGTAGGTATCGATGTTCCAGTAGTTGGTGTAGTAGTAGATGTGATTGTGGATGTCTCTGTTGATGTAGATGTTGTTGTTGTAACCATAGTTGTAGGTGTTGATGTTACAGTAGTTGTTGAGGTAGTGGATGTCGGTGTACTTGGGGATGGTGTTGAAGAAACGCATATCTCTATACAACAATATACACGTATTTCATAATTATTACAAAGTGGTGGCAAGCCACCTGCATTTTCTTCATTTGAACATGACAGTCCAAATGATGTATTGCAATACACAGTTTGTCCCAAACTTTCCAGGGACTTTAGGGGATAATTTACTGCCCTACATTCAATCTCGCTGGGGTTCTGACAGGTAATCTTTCCTGAATTCCACAATGCATCGATGGATTCAGTTTCGAATCCTTCTGGCTCTGTACTGGGTGTGTTGCCATCAACCCAATCTGACCATTTGCAACTAACACTTTTATTACAGATGGGAGGTGTTGTTGTACCAGTAGTTGTACTAGATGTAGATGGTGTTTCTGTTGATGTATGTGTCGATGTTCCAGTGCTTGTGATAGTGGTTGTGATTGTGGAAGTCTCTGTTGATGTAGGTGATGAAATGACTGTAGTTGAAGGTGTTGATGTGGTAGTTGTAGTTTTAGTAGTTTCAGGGCTAGTTGTGAAAGTGAAAGGTGTTGTTGTGTCTATGCATTCTTCAAAAATTCGTATTATTTTCCCGTTTGAATGACACCGAGCAGTGAAACATGCACCATTCCCATCTGTGGTTTTGTAAACAACCGATCCAGGTGGAAACACCTTCCCATCATAGAAGCAGTCTTCACATTCGTCCTCTGGTACACACTTCATGGTCTCCTCCCTGAGATATGGCCTCTCTGAAGGGCACTTCAGAAAACAACCTAATAGAATAAATAAAATTGTCAGGGCAGAAAGTCGACCATGGGTATTATAAAATGTTTCTTCTTTTTTTGGGTACCTAAAATACATAGTAGGTAATATACTTTTTTCTCTGGGACACACTATACTGCAGATTTTCAAAATGTTAAAATTTTAAATTCTTACCCTCAAGGGGAGGAATTTGATCAGAGCAAGTTCCTGAGCGGTTTTTGCAGGTTTTCATGCAGGTCGATCCACAGGTTCCGTAGTGCCACTCACATTCAATGGGAGGGTTGTTGTAGTACTCACAGAATACAGCTGCAAGAACAATCACTTGAGTCAGGAAAATGTCTTTATTTGAGAGTTATTAAGTTGGCTTGTGAGAGCCAACTTACTGAAATCCTATTTAAACTTATTATTATTCTTTTTATGAGCACTAAAATTTCAGACTCTAACTAGAGCTTTAACTCCACATACTCCAAACTCGGCACGGACACTCAAACTGTTCTGACTTAGTGTGCTATATCTTTTCTAACTGATCGGACTTACGGTTTTCCTAAAAATAACGATCAAAACTCGGAAAAAACCATTTGAAAATCCCATTGATTTAACATTGCGGAATGTTCAGATTTTCAAACTGCCCAACTGCCAAAAATTCAAAAATTCAAATCTAAACACCTTGAAGCCCTAGACTCAATCAAACTGCCAAACTGCCATTCTGTATGTACTAATGAACTTATCTATCTATCTATCTATCTATCTATCTATCTATCTATCTATCTATCTATCTATCTGTCTATCTGTCTGTCTCTCTCTTTCTAACTCTCTCTTTCTAACTCTCTCTTTCTATCTATCTCTTTCTAACTCTCTTTCTAACTCTCTTTCTATCTCTTTCTATCTATCTATCTCTCTAACTCTCTATCTATCTATCTCTTTCTATCTATCTATCTATCTATCTATCAATCTATCTCTTTCTAACTAATCTATCTATCTTTTTATTCTTTCTAACTATCTTTCTTTCTAACTAATCATTCTTTCTCTCTAACAAATCTATCTTTCTAACTAATCTATCTTTCTTTCTTACGAATCTTTCTTTCTTTCTTTCTTTCTTTCTTTCTTTCTTTCTTTCTTTCTAACTAATCTATCTTTTTCTTTCCAACTATTCTATCTTTCTTTCAAACTAATCTATCTTTCTTTCTAACTAGTATTTCTCTCTTTCTTTCTTTTTTTAACTAACTCTTTCTTTCTTTTCTAACTAATCTATCTTTCTTTCTTTCTTTTTAACTAATCTTTCTTTCTTTCTAACGAATCTATCTTTCTTTCTTTCTTTCTTTCTTTCTTTCTTTCTTTCTTTCTTTCTTTCTTTCTAACTAATCTATCTTTTTCTTTCCAACTATTCTTTCTTTCTTTCTAACTAATCTATCTTTCTTTCTAACTAATATTTCTCTCTTTCTTTCTTTTTTAACTAACTCTTTCTTTCTTTCTAACTAATCTATCTTTCTTTCTTTCCAACTAATCTATCTTTCTTTTGTTCTAACTAACTAATCTATCTTTATTTCTTTCTGACTAATCCATCTTTCTTTCTTTCTAACTAATCTATCTTTCTTTCTAACTAATATTTCTTTCTTTCTTTCTAACTAATCTTTCTTTTTTCTTTCTTTCTTTCTGACTAATCCATCTTTCTTTCTGACTAATCTTTCTTCCTTTTTCTTTCTTTCTTTCTTACTTTCCAACTAATCTCTTTCTTTCTTTCTTTCTTTCTTTCTTTCTTACTGATCTATCTTTCTTTCTAACTAATCTATCTTTTTTTCTTTCTAACTACTCTATCTATCTTTCTTTCTTTCTAGCTAATCTATCCATCTTTCTTTCTAATCTTTCTAACTAATCCATCTTTCTTTCTTTCTAGCTAATCTTTCTTTCTTTCTTTCTTTCTAACTATTCTTTCTTTCTTACTAATCTTTCTTTCTTTCTTTCTTACTAATCTATCTTCCTTTCTTTCTAACTAACTAATCTTTCTTTCTAACTAATCTTTCTTTCTTTCTAACTAATCTTTCTTTCTTTCTAACTAATCTTTCTTTTTTCTTTCTAACTAGTATTTCTTTCTAACTAATCTTTCTTTCTTTCTTTCTTTCTTTCTTTTTCTTTCTTTCTAACTAATCTTAGAGCAACCACCCAGAACACCCTAGCAACCACCCGAAATACCTTAGCAACCGCCTAGCAACCACCCAAAATACGTTATAACACCCTAGCAACCACCCATAACACCCTAGTAACCACCCAAAATACCTTAAAACACCCTAGCAACACCATAGCAACCACCCAGAACACCCTAGCAACTGCCTAGCAACCACCCAAAACACCATAGCAACCACCCAGAACACCCTAGCAACCGCCTAACAACCACCCAGAACACCCTAGCAACCACTCAAAATACCTTATCAACCGCCTAGCGACCACCCATAACACCCTAGCAACCACCCAAAATACCTTAGAACACCCTAGCAACACCATAGCAACCAGCCAGAACACCCTAGCAACCACCCAGAACACCCTAGCAACCGCCCAGAACACCCTAGCAACCACCTAACAACCACCCAGAACACCCTAGCAACCACTCAAAATACCTTAGCAACCGCCTAGCGACCACCCATAACACCCTAGCAACCACCCAAAATACCTTAGAACACCATAGCAACCACCCAGAACACCCTAGCAACTGCCTAGCAACCACCCAGAACACCATAGCAACCACCCAAAATACTATAGAACACCTTAGCAACACCCTAGCAACCACCCAGAACACCCTAGCAACCACCCAAAATACCTTAGCAACCACCCAGAACACCCTAGCATCCACCCACAACACCTTAGTAACCCACTAGAAACAGCCTAGCAACATTTAATTACTTGAAAATATACTTTAACCTTTAAACTACTTTGAACTTTAAACTATTTAAAACTTTAAACTACTTTAAACTAATTTAAACTTCAGACTACTTTAAAATTCAAACTTATTTAAACTTTAAACTAATTTAAACTTTAAACTACTTTAAACTATTAACTATTTTAAACTATAAACTACTTTAAACTACTTTAAACTTTAAACTAAGTTAAACTATAAACTACTTTAAACTAATTTAAACTTCAAACTAATTTAAACTTCAAACTAATTTAAACTTTAAACTAATTTAAACTCCAAACTACTTTAAACTTCTTCAAACTTTGCGGTCCAAACTTTCACAAGCCAACTTAAAGTTTGTCTTGACGAACTTTTTCTAGTTTAAATTGGTCTTGTAAATGTTTTTTTTTTTTTATCTTTTTTTATTAACTTTAAATTTTATCGTTTCCTTGTTCCAGACAAAAATAAATAAATCTTTAAATCCATCAAAAAATATTACATTTTAAAAACTATGATCGAATGTTATATTTATCAATATGTATTATGTGAAATCAGTTGTAGCATCATTTATGACCAACAATTTTGCTCTTTTGTTCTTGGTTACCAAGGAGAAAAATGTGTCACTGAAGAACATGTCTGATATGGAATACTGTATTGGACATGTGTGAAGAAAAGGAAAAATCAGGGAAAAATAAATTACATTTCTATTGTGTCTAATTTCCAATAAAGTTATATATTTAAAAAATTATGTCAAAAAAAGTTAATTATTACTTAATTGTGTGTATTTAAATACAATGCTAGCTATGAAATTTGCCTTAGCAAGACTATGGGATCATTTTCTAGAAGTGCCAGTAATTGAAGAAAAAATTAAAATTTATAGTAGATGGCATGACATGTGTTTGTAATCACTCAGTGGAGTACAGTAAATGCATTCCTCTTCAAGTACATTGGTTGCAGTCTATGTTTATAGGCAAAATAAATAATTTACACTATACTTGAACTTACGGCAAAAGTGTGGCTTCCTCCATGCCACACAAACTCCTTTTTTACGGCATTCAGCAGCATAAGCTGCCACTGCGGTACAGAGACAATCACAGTCACCTCCGCTGTCACATGCACAGGTGTCCCTTACACACGCTTCATAGTATGGGCCAGAGTCCACCTGCAGACAGGAAAATCAGACACACAGCTACACTAGACTGAACCTAACTTGAACAAGGCTTGATTTTGTCCGCAAGTTGTTAATTGTTACTTACAGGTGCATGGCAGTCTTGAAAGTCAGGGCCCAAAATTATTCCGCATTTTTTTTCAGCCCAGGAACGCCGGTTTGGATGTGCATCACAAGGATGCTTCACGTTTGTCACATCTGGGCAGCTGGCATCCACCTTCCAGCTATTCCCAAATTCCTCTGGATCCGTCACCACTTCTCCATTGAGCTTCATAAAGTCATTATTCGCATTGCCATCAAAGTTTCCACACAGTCCACACACCTTGCCCTGCCATAGAGAACATGTGGATGTTTAGGTGAGTAAGTGAACAAAGGGTAGAAGGTTCTTGTGTACGAGTGTACCTTTAAGGAATGCATACCTTTAATTTGGGATGGAGTTGGATCATCACACTCGTTTTAGTGTCCCAGATCAAATTCAAAAGATCTTCGACTTCTATGACAATATATAGGACCACAGAATGGATTTTATATCTGTAATCTGTGCCATTGCCTTCAACAACTTTCACTCCATCCTCCTCAGATAAAATCATCTCGTATCTCTGTGGGATTTGAATAGTTAGTGACACAATATCTATTGCATTTTAGGATGCTTTACTAATAAACCTGTGCTCACTCTGAGCTATGAAATAACCTCACCCCAAAGAACAGATGGATGGTCTTGGAGCAAATAGTGTTGGCGGTGGAGCAGGGGATGTTCTCTGTGACCAGCCGGAAGGAGGGATAGCTGTTTGTACCGCAATAATCCTAGAGGGGTTACACACATAATAAAATATGTTCCAGATTATAATGCCCCATATAATTAACCCTCATATGCATTTCATCTGTCTAATTTATATAAAAAGTTATGTTTTCCAATTTCCATCAGGGCTTGGTTGAAAATATTGATTTCGCGATTTTAATCAATTCTCATTTTGATGTACAATTTCCATTCTTATTTCACAAGGATCGATCCAAATTACTTTTGATATGAGACAAAGTCTTAGTTTTCAAAAATCTGTTGCTTTTAATACGAAATTAAAACAATACATTTAACACTATTCTATTCTATTCTATTCTATTAAAACTTTAAAAACTTTTTTTTTTAAACTTGAATGTGCTTTGATAGAATTAACATCAGCGATTACATAAAAACATTAAAAATTTCGGAAAATTGTGCTGTATGTTTCAACATACCTTATATGTTGAAACATACAGTACAATTTTCCGAAATGTTTAATGTTTTTATGTAATCGCTCAGTCAGTGTTTTAACCTCGGAAAGACGTCAATACAACAGAGGGTGTAAAGTAAACAATGTCACGTAACGTAATGTAACATTTACCTCGGAAAAGCCATTTACTGACCATAACTCAATAGTTAGCTAGAAAAATGAACAGTAAGAGCATTTTGATAAATATATGCAGGATATTTACACATACATTTTCTTAACCTATTCTTCAATATTTGAATAAATCCATAATGAAAACATAAAAACAATAAACGTAGAATTGGAGTATAACGAATCATATAAAAAATATTAATACTTTGTTATTGTTAAAAATGCCTTATGTACAATTTAAATGTTTGTATACAAACCACTTTAATATTGCAGTAATGTACTGCATGGGTTCCTTTGAGCCTTTTTTTCATATGATTCTTTCATATTATTCTTAGTGCTTTTGCAGATATAATAGTAACTGGTATTTGTTAGATATCTGTAAATAGATTTTTTTTCATTGGCAGAGTCAAACATACATGGGCTAAGGTGTGTTTACAGTCTCCGTGGAAGGCATATTTCTTGCCATCAAAAGTCTTGAAATGACCTTCACCGTAGATGGTACAGGTGCTGTAGCATGCCTTTTCTGTACAACTCCACATCCCGTTTGTGCATGTGCTGAAATATAGAGAACAATTCACAAATAAATACTGATCCAATGATAGCTTTATTGCAGTTATAGAAAATAATTTTAGTTTTAGGTAACAGTAAACAGTAGATTTGTGTCCAAACATTTGACAGGTACTGTAGATGATAAAACAGGGATGGCATGATAACATGGGTTATAAGAGTTGTGATTGGCTCACCAGGTGTTACAGTCCTGCTGAACTTGGCTCCCAGGAGAATAGGAGACTCCATTGTGGGTACAATTACATTTTTCCCTCTCCACACACCCACCTTTGCCATCAGCCAGAAGGCCGTCTGGACACATACACCCTGATACACACCCTGTGCTCACCTATTGACAAGACAAAATTGTTAAACTTTTCCCTGCAAACTTCTAACGTATTACAAGATTTGCCATTTCATATTATCTATAGATGCCATTTAGAACTGTTGTGAGAATGCCTGCATTTGAATTTTTCCAGTCAAAACTGCTGTGACTTTTCATTTCATTCATCCTCTTTTTCATGTATTCCATTCATCCACCCATCCGTCCCAACTCACGCAGTTATTTGGGTCTTGTTTCTCACATGTCCTCTGACACTCTATCCCTTTTTCTCCAGGATATGAGCATTTGAAGAATGTCAACGGAGCCTCACAGTCTAAAAACACAACAAGCACATATATAGATGCAGAAAATTAGCCCACATCATACGAGTGATGCCTCAAGTTTGAATTTAGAATTGATTGATTTTATTTGATTGATTTTTTTTTTACCCTTTTTTTTTTAAATACGATACATCTTTGCACCGTATATAAAAAAACAAAACAAAAACAAAGTCAGGATAACACAATAAAGCCCTAAGGGAGGCGGCAGAACAATTGGCAACAAATCAAGCATCAATCATCACATCCATATATATATTAACTATAACCATCAAGACAAAACCATAAAATATTATCATACTAAGTTTGACATCTGAGCCATTTTTTAGTGCCAGCTTAAAACCTACTAAACTTCTAGTCATCTTTAGATTTCCTGGCAACCTGTTCCACAAACTTATTGCTACATACAAAAATGACTCTTTACCTAAATTACTCTTAACTCTAGGAGGTACAAAATCCGTAGAGCTGCCCCTGGTGGAGTAACAGTGAACATCTCTAACTCTATTAAAATAATGATTCAAATATTTGGGGACATTCCCATGCACAGTCCTATGTACCATGCACAGGTGAATCTGCGAGACTCTGTCTTTTACATTTAACCACCCTATAGTCTCAAAATGAGAAATATCAAGATGAGATCTCACGGGGAGGTTCAAAATAAGCCTTATAACCCTATTTTGAGCAGTCTGAAGCCTATGTTTCAGGTGCTTTAAAACTCCATTGTACCAAGAGCAACACGCGTAATCAAAATAAGGCTGAATTAGAGCACTTGCCAGAGTTAACATTGCTTTTTTGTCCAAAAACTTTGAGATTCTGGACAAGAAACGTACTCTTTGATTTACCTTGGTAAGCATCTTTTGCGCTTGGCCCACTCCAGACAAGTGGCAGTCCAGCACACAACCCAGGTAACTAACTGAGTCCTTTACATTAATCTCACTATCTCCAACTAAAACCTTAAAACCAGGGGATCTTCTCAATTTTATTTTTGACCCAAACAATATGGCTTCCGTTTTTCCTAAGTGAAGTGATAGCTTATTGTCTGACATCCACCTGCTGACTTTTGATAGTTCTGCACTGAGAGTTCTTTCAACTATGCTCTTATCTTTATGTGAAACCAATAATGCAGAATCATCTGCATATAAAAAAAGATCACATGAACATACAGACTTAAGGTCATTTATATATAGAAGAAATAAAAGTGGGCCCAAGACACTCCCTTGAGGAACCCCACATTCTATATATTGTGGTTGAGACATTGTTCCTCCAATATCCACCACCTGCTTCCTATCCTTCAGATAAGAACTCACCCATCTGACTGCTAAGTCATTAAAACCAATGGCTTTTAATTTGCGTACCAAAATATCATGGTCAACGGTATCAAAGGCCCTCTGTAGGTCTAACATGACCATACCACAAAAATTCCCTTTATCTACCTCCCTCCTAATGTGGTCCGTTAAATACAATAAACAGGTGTCAGTGGAATGTGATTTGCGAAAGCCAGACTGTAACTCATAGAGTAGATTGTGTGATGCTAAGTATTTGTCAATCTGTTCATAAATAATTTTTTCAATTATCTTTGACAGACTACACAGAATAGAAACAGGTCTATAGTTTCCATGGTCTAATTTACTCCCTTTCTTGTAAAATGGAATCACTCTGGCAAGCTTGAAATCATTAGGAAAATATCCTTGCTCAATAGACATGTTTATGATATGGGTGATACATGGGGTTATAACCTTAGCAGCATCTCTTAAGAATCTAGATAGAATATTGTCAAGGCCAGTAGCTTTTAAACTATTTAGGTTTTTAAGCTTCTCAAGTACAACTGCCTCTGACACCTTTTCAAAAGAGAAGCCGTCTGCTTTGACCTCTTGCTGAGAGTAAAAGTCAAAGATGTGACATTCACCGTGCTGCCCAGACTGGACAGGTAGTTTTTCTACCAGTTTACTAGCAACTGATGAGAAATAGTTGTTAAAACTATCTGCCACTGTCACCTTTTCTGCTGTGACATTGTTCCCCAAATCAAGAGTTATGTTCCTAGTTTTTGTTTTCAACCTGTTACTATAGCCAAGCTGCTTGAGGGACTTCCATAACTTACTTGAATCATTTCTATATTGTACAATTTTCTCATTAAAATAGGCCTTTTTGCCATTGACCACTAATCTACTCACTTCATTTCTCACCTTTTTGTACTCTGCCCAATTCTGATCATCCTTGTTTTTCTTGAATATATCATACTTCTTGTTTCTCATCCTAATTGACTCGAGAATTTCATCATTTATCCAGGGTTCTGTCCTCTGTTTAACTCTTATTACTTTAAAAGGGGCTACTTTGTCTACAACTTCTAAAAACATACATTTAAAAGAGCACCATGCTTTATCAACTTCCTTACATTGCAACACAGCAGACCAGTTTATAAAATTCAGGCAATCATCAAGTGCTTCTTTACTATACCTTTTCATCGACCTGATTCTTATAGAGCTATGACAATTGAGCACTGCTTTCTTGATCTTTCGAGTACAGAAAACAATAGAATGATCACTCAGTCCATAATTAATTACCCCACTTTCTGTTATCCTAGCCTTTTCTGACACTAAAACAAGGTCAATAATAGTTTGAGTGGAAGAACAGACACGTGTTGGTTCTTTGATCAGCTGATGTAAACTAAATGAGCGACAAAAGTTCATTAAAGCCTTATAGCCAGAACGTTCAGTTTTTCGAATATCAATATTAAAATCTCCTATCATGATAACTTCTGATTTGACAAAGTCCATACAATTTGAGCAAAGTTCATACAAATTTGAGCAAAGAAGGTGGTATATTGTGGAAGAACTAGTTTTAGCTCACCTGCTTGACTGGAGCACTGCAATATGCCAAGGCCACAGGTGCTGTATTTGACAAAACAGTGCAAAAATTACTAAAAATCCACTATCAAGAGTTTATAATGCAGGTTATTGTTATATGGGTGTATGCTTTTGGGACATGCTACATCTAAAATCATTTTAAACGGCATTTTGCAGCAATTATTATGCTTCTAATTTAAAAAAAAAAATGTTTTTTAATTTGGCAGTACAGGGCTATTGAGTGGGGGTAAAAAAACTGTTTAAAAATGGTAAAGAAAAAAAGTTAATGGATACATTATGCATATGTTAAACTGCTATTTATACCATTTAGAACCATCTTTGTAGTACACTGCTGATGGCTCTATGGCTTGGTTCTCATAGTAACAAGGACACTGGTCAGCATGTACACAGCTGCCGGCTTCGTTGAGGTATGTTCCCACAGGACAGACACAGCCGTCTACAGGTGTGAAGGACCCTTGGCAGGTGTTATCTTCACCACTGAGAGAACGGCAGGTGCTTCCACAGCTTTTCACGTTGTAGGAGTACTTCATGTTTTCTGGACACTTTGAAATCATGTCTATATAGCAAGAGAGAAACAGAGGCTAATTTGAAACAGAGTACACATATAAATATTTGTTTGAATGTGTACTTTATAATGTTCTCACCACAGGGTTCTGAATCCATCCAGCCCTGGAGAATGACTCCTTTGGCAGCACATGCGTGGGCATAAGAGGACACGGCCGCACACATACACTTTTTAATATCTGCACACTTGCAGGTGTCATAGACGCACCACTGCAGAGAAAAAAACAGATTGAATGCATGCATTAAGGAAGACAATTGCACAGTAAAGAGTGTTTTATGTACAAAGACTTACTTGGTAGTAAATCTCAGGATCTATTTCTGAGTGACATGCGGAAAAGGTCCCATTTGGGTTTGTGAGACGGGAACACCAGTCTTTCGCAAGTATCTCTACGAGAACAAAAACAGGAGATTTGCTTGTTTACTTTGTTTAGCACGGCAGAATTGAAAATGTAGTGATTTTATTTTCTACTATGTCAAGAAAATAGTGAAATTATCACTGTAACATGAATATTGTGAGCGTGTTGTTCTTATTTAATGCAGTAAGCACCTGTGTCCATATTCAGGCTGCAGGGGTTGTCAAATGTGATTTCAAGATCTGGACAAATGTGTTTCCAAAAGTTGACAAAGTTGGTTGGTGTGCCCTCTACCATGCCTGATCCAGTTTTAAAGTCGTCTGTTTGGACGTCGTTATAGTTTCCACACAGACCTGAGAGCAACATGGTTAAAAGTAGTTCATTAGAAATCTATTTCCTACAAATAAAAAATGACTTTTTCAGAAAACAATACACATATTTAAAATCTGCAGTATATTTTTTCCAACTTACCACTCATTTTTCCTTTCTCTTCAGTGCTGGCTACAATATACAACTGCATGACTGGAGCCAACTGGATCTCTAGACGAAAACTCTTCATATCAGCAATAATGAAGGAGGAAGAGGGCTGGAAGATGCTCACAGGACCTGGGATAACAAAATTATTGAAAAAGGAAGTTATTTTTTATATATAATATTGACAAAATAAAAAGTTCCCATATATTTGTAAAAACCCACCTATGGTAGCAGGAAGCACATTTGGACTGATTCCATTCACTGCAACAGTTCCAATGGAGGAGAAACTAATCTGTTTTATTGATAGAACATCAAGAAAGATATATTATTATTAAGACTGTATTATTATTGCTCATTGTAGTCAGTATTAGTATTATTATTAGCAAGAATTATTCAATTATTTATAATTATTTAAACCCAGTACTTACAGTGGTCCCTGAGATGACAAGGGTCACTGAATTTAGA
>JARWKJ010000337.1:15000-21970 GCA_029959095.1 Rhinichthys osculus | reverse complement strand
AAAGTTTTTTAAAAAGTGAACTACTCCTTTAAAACCTTCCCTTCCCCATTGCAACTCGAAGGATGGGACCATTATTGTCATGCCGACACCATACTGCCACACTTTTGCCCCAATTAACTTTAGCAGAAGATGCTTTTTCATAAGCTTCTAAACACTTTTTAACAACATTAACATCTCGATTACCTGTTATTAAGACTGTAAGATCGTCCGCATATGCAGACATTTTAATAAACTGTGAAGAATCTATTTCTCTGATTTGCATCCCCATTAATTCTCTTCTTAATTTACAGAGTAACGGCTCAAAAGCAATTCTATAAAGCTTTCCTAAAATAGGGCAAACTTGCCTAATACCCCTCTGAACCTGTATGGGGACACTGAGACCACGACCTATTTTTATCAAGCAAGTTGCCTCATTATAAAGCAATTTTATCCCTGAAATTAAATTTTCTCCAAATCCAAATAGAAGAAACGAAGTTGGTGAAGAACATGAATGAATAGAGGGAAATTTCACCTCAAATTTGATTGATCCGCTTTGGGAAGAGTCAAAGGCGTTGAACAGGTAATGTGCGTATGTGCTGGCGTCTGCAGAGAGAATACACACACACACACACACACACACACAGAGAGAGAGAGAGAGAGAGAGAGAGAGAGAGAGAGAGAGAGAGAAACAGCAGGGTTTTTAAAACAAATGTAAGACTTTTCTGAGACCTTTATGGTGTCACAGTGTCTGGTTGTGTTTCCCTGGGTTATCACTAGAGGTCCTCGTTCTCACGGTGTCATTCTCATTAGACTACAATTCCCAGCATTCTGTTCTGTCACTTATCTGATTATTGCACTCAGCTGTTTCCCATCACCTTGTTAGTTCTGTGTGTATATAATCCCTGTCTGTGTTAGAGTGTATTCACACCAGGAAAGTCCGATAGTTCACTTGCTTTGGTCCGGACCAAATACATTTTTTTTTTTTTTTTTTGGTACGGTTCGCTTTCACACTGCTCTTTTTGCAAGTGAACCAAAATTTGTAAACAAAACCACACGTGTGCTAAGGTCGTCCATTCATTGGACAAGGATTCTCAAGTAGGGAAGTCAGGAAGTGCAAAAAAGGCTCAGCATGGAGATATTTCGTACTGCAATATTTGTTATTTTACTAATTTTGTGTTATTCTGTACAAACGCAATATGAAGAAACTGCGCAGAAGACGGATAAGGTATAAAGTTTTCATTCATAGAGAGAGGGGCTATGTTCACACATTCAAATAATGAGATTCTTATTGTATATACTGCTAACAAGTGCTGTCAATGTTAACGCTTGTGATTAAGTTTGTCCAGTTTAACGCAGCATCATCCTTGTATTGTAACTATCGTTACATTATATGAACTGCAAAAGCTTTTTTTTGCATATGCACGATTAGACTAAAGAGAACGCTCTGTGTGTGAATGTCCTGATGCACACACTCATTCATTCATTCCATGCCAATGATGCACACACGACGCGCAGAAAGACGCGCAACAGTATCGTGTGGCCAGACAGCGCGCCGGAATGGAATTCTCTTTCGCACTTGAACAACAATAACACAAACCATTATGCCAAAATCTCCGACTACGGAAGCCTGTTAACTCAAAGCCGCAGTGCTTTCTTGCAATTGGGTCGGTTCATGTTCACACCATAAACGAACCGTACCAGAGTTCGTTTGGAACCGTACCGAGACCACCTCTTCAGCTGGGTCTCGGTTCGGTTGTTTGGTCCGCACCTGAGTTCGATTGCTGTATTCACACCTGCCCAAAAGGTCCGCACCAAAGGGGGAAACGAACTAGAGTTCGATTCAATCGAACCAAACAAGGCAGGTGTGAATACACCCTTAGTGTTTGTTACGGAGTCCTTGTTTAATGTCCGCACACTTCTGTTCCTGTATGCTGCCTGTTCTTGTTCATGTTTTATGTTCTTGGATTGACTTATCGGATTTTGACCATTTGCCTGGACTGTTGTGAGTACGGATCACCCTTTATTAAATAACTGCTATTGGATCTCTTTCTTCTGTGTGTGATTCGTGACAGAAGGACTCCGTCACAAACAGAGATCCAGCGTTATGGAGGTTCGTATCCTTCCCCCTAAGACGGAGAAGGAGAGGAGGGGACGAGTCCAAATGTTGAGAGAGCTACGCCAGCAGGGCCGGCCGGTGGGTTGCCTGGCGCAGGCCTTTTGGACTCTCTCGAGAGGTATGGGCTATAATGAGGGTATATTGAAGAATTTGTTTAATACCTGTCTTAATGACCCATTGCCTGGGTGGGAGATGAAGGGGCTGGAGATCTTAGACTTTTGGGGATTCACCAGTTACCTTCATCATCGGAGTCAGTGGGATACACCAGTCACATCTGTGTCTCAGGACAAGATGACCGCAATACCATTGCCGGAGATTGAAGCTTCCCCCGAGGTGGTGGGATCGATGCCACCATCTTGCCATCGTAGGCGGAGGAAACACACGTCTGCCTATCCAGAGAGTGTTCACGTCCCGTCTGCCCAGTCAGAGACTGTTCACGTCACGCCTGCCCAGCCAGAGACTGTTCACGTCCCGTCTGCCCGTTCCAGAGCCAGAGCCTGAGCCGGAGCCAGAGCCAGAGCCAGAGCCAGAGCCAGTGCCCGTTCCGGAGCCGGAGCCAGTGCCCGTTCCGGAGCCAGAGCCAGTGCCCGTTCCGGAGCCGGAGCCAGAGCCAGTGCCCGTTCCAGAGCAGGAGCCAGTGCCCGTTCCGGAGCCGGAGCCAGAGCCAGAACCAGTGCCCGTTCCGGAGCCGGAGCCAGAGCCAGTGCCCGTTCCGGAGCCGGAGCCAGAGCCAGTGCCCGTTCCGGAGCCGGAGCCAGAGCCAGTGCCCGTTCCGGAGCCGGAGCCAGAGCCAGTGCCCGTTCCAGAGCAGGAGCCAGTGCCCGTTCCGGAGCCGGAGCCAGAGCCAGTGCCAGTTCCGGAGCCGGAGCCAGAGCCCGTTCCGGAGCCGGAGCCAGAGCCAGTGCCCGTTCCGGAGCCGGAGCCAGAGCCAGTGCCCGTTCCAGAGCAGGAGCCAGTGCCCGTTCCAGAGCAGGAGCCAGTGCCCGTTCCAGAGCAGGAGCCAGTGCCCGTTCCAGAGCAGGAGCCAGTGTTTGTTTCTGTGTTTGTGTCTGTTCTTGTGGCTGTTAGAGTTTTAGTGTCTGTTCCTGAGCCGGTGTCTGCTGCTGCTCCTGAGCCGTGTCTGCTGCTGCTGCTGCTCCTGAGCCGGAGCCGGTGCCTGTTGCAGTTCCTGAGCCGGTGCCTGTTGCTGTTCCTGAGTCGGGTTCTGTTCCTGTGCCGTGGTCGCCCGAGTGGTTGTCTTCGCCCTGGTCGTCACTGCCCTGGCCGCCCGAGGGGTCTTCACCGCCCTGGCCGCCCGAGGGGTCTGTTGCTGTTCCTGAGTCGGGTTCGGTTCCTGTGCCGTGGTCGCCCGAGTGGTCGTCTTCGCCCTGGTCGTCACCGCCCTGGCCGCCCGAGGGGTCTGTTGCTGTTCCTGAACCGGGTTCGGTTCCTGTGCCGTGGTCGCCCGAGTGGTCGTCTTCGCCCTGGTCGTCACCGCCCTGGCCGCCCGAAGGGTCTTCACCGCCCTGGCCGCCCGAGGGGTCTGTTGCTGTTCCTGAACCGGGTTCTGTTCCTGTGCCGTGGTCGTCTTCGCCCTGGTCATCACCGCCCTGGCCACCCGAGGGGTCTTCACCACCATGGCCGCCCGATGGACTGTCATCTTCACCCTGGTCGTATGCACAGCCTGCTCCGCCCTGGCCGCCCGAGGGGTCGTCTCCGCCCTGGCTGCCTGATAGACTGTCTGTCTCGCCCTGGTCGCCGGTTGAGCCATCACCCCCTGTTCTTGTTCCCCTTCATGGTCCTGGCCCTCCCATCCCTCCCTTGGATTTCCCACATTCCACCTTCCTCTTGGACTCTTGCGTTGTCTTGTGTACTGTCATGGAGCGTCTGGTAGCCGCTCCGTAGAGGGGAGGTTCTGTCACAGTGTCTGGTTGTGTTTCCCTGGGTTATCACTAGAGGTCCTCGTTCTCACGGTGTCATTCTCATTAGACTACAATTCCCAGCATTCTGTTCTGTCACTTATCTGATTATTGCACTCAGCTGTTTCCCATCACCTTGTTAGTTCTGTGTGTATATAATCCCTGTCTGTGTTAGTGTTTGTTACGGAGTCCTTGTTTAATGTCCGCACACTTCTGTTCCTGTATGCTGCCTGTTCTTGTTCATGTTTTATGTTCTTGGATTGACTTATCGGATTTTGACCATTTGCCTGGACTGTTGTGAGTACGGATCACCCTTTATTAAATAACTGCTATTGGATCTCTTTCTTCTGTGTGTGATTCGTGACATATGGGGTCTACCGCATTTTGATAGAGCAATATCTATATAGTAATATATTAACAGTAAAATGACTGATTTAAACAACATTACAGTTAAAAAAAACTAAGTTTTATATAATAATACTGTAAACCTCACATTTCATCCTTTAAACCGTCCCCAAATTTAAGGCCTTTAGAAATTATAATGTACTTATTGTATATTATTTAAGACTTTTTGGCCACGTTTACACCTGGTATTAATAAGATGCCTTTTGGTCGATCGGGTCACAAGTGGACGACATTAAATACAGACGTAAACGGGGTCTAAAACGTTTTGAGCTTGTCCACTTTCGTCCACTTCCAGAGGGAGTTGAAAACACATTCGACCGGATTGTTTTCGTAGTTTAAACGCTCATGTGTTCAAACAGCCACTAAAGACCGTCTGTTCTCCACATACTGATCTAATGCTTAAACATTAGAGCGGAGCCAACATGTTGCCTTTGGCTTGCTCAGTTGGGGATATTCAAATTAAATGACCCATCATACCACTGATCAGCTCTACCAAACTTGAATGTCTTTTTCCAGTAATAAACAAACACTGTCAAGTTGTTTTGATTGATACTGTGAAGCAGCTTTGATACAATCTGTATTGTGAAAAGCGCTATATAAATATATTTGACTTGACTTGACATTATGGGAAATGTTTATTTTTACACTTTGTCGACTGGAGACCAAAGTTTGGTTTGAAGATGGAAAACATCTTGTTCTCTCATCATCCCTGATGTCTAACACACACTCACAGCGTTCGGCTGGTGTTGAGGCTGTCAGAGCAGAAGCTAAAGCTGATGTTCTCTGTGTGTTTCTCTGTGTCTCCGGTCGTGTTCATGTGTAAATTGCGTGAGCTTATTTCATCCATTAGATGGACAGATCTAAAAGGAGAACATACATACAACAGACCCTCCCCTCTAAGAAATCAGGACAGAAGTGGTTGAAAGTGGACAAAAGAGACGGATTAGGTGTGAACGGGAATATGAACAAAACACATCTCAATACCAGGTGGAAACAGGGCCTTTGATTTGAAGAGAGGAACAGATGAGAAAGAAAATGAAAAGTATTTTCTTCAGAAAATGCAAAACTCACTTGTGGTTTTTAATGCATTGTTATGGTTGGATGGTTGATAAGTAGCTCACCCAAAAATGATCCCTTCAAAGAGGTATTCACCGCTGGGCTTTCGATAAAACTTGGCTGCATACAGTAGAAAGGCGAAACATTGTTGAAATCTGTGTCTTATACCTGACTGGAGAAAATAGAGAAGAAAAATGCTGTTGTCTTCCCTTTTTCCCACATAGGTAGGAAAACTTCATCACCCATAATGCACTGGGCATGTTGCCGTCCGATGAAACTTATCATCCAGATAACTTTTGCAGACAAATAAATGTGAATTTGTTGGTGGAACGAGTAAACATTTATCAACGTACCGACATTGTACGCATGTTGAAAAATACACTATACTGGTTTATTATTTCAAGTCTTGGTGGTTTTTATTCACCATGCGCTGTAAAAACAAATAGGCTAATCAAACAAAATGTATTATTGGAGTAGCTATACATTTTTAAGTCGTTCTACTTGAAAATGTCATGTTTGATTCAGTGTTACTTTTCATTTCTTTGTAAAGATTTCTGAAATTGAGTAAATCCGAGTGAAAATTGTTGCTATAGTCAGTTTTATCATCCAGCAGGTGAAAAAAAAAACGTAGATGCAAGTTAGGATTAGGGCTCAAAATATTAAAAAGCACTAATAATTATTTGAGGAAAATCCAGTGAAAAAGACGAGCTGTTTTCATATAAACCTTCCTGTTTGCATTAAAAAAAAAACAATGGAGAGATTGAGGAGAATTATGAGATTTGCATAAAGACGCCGATACCTGTGAGATTTGGCTGGAACGAGTTTGTTTACGCTGTAATGGATGGAAAGGAAAATGATTATCTGTGTGAAGAACGAATCTGCTTATCACCCGTGTGATTAAAACAAAGATTAAACGTGAAAAATGAGGAAGATTCAGTAGAAAAAGAGGAAAATGTGTGTGCGTAAGGGGGAAGTGTGAGACAGATTTTAACAAGCCTCTAAATTTACCAGCGGTCCCTGAGACAGAAGACAAAACGCCTGCAGGGAGAAGACGAGAGAAACAATCAGATCACTCACAGAGAGAAGAGGGGAGATGATAGGAGAAGGAGGAGGAGGAGGAGGAGATTCATTCATTCACAGTCTCAAGAGTTCTAGTCTGACAAACAATGTTAAGGACAAATAATAAAGCGCAACTTACCATGCAATCATAAAGCTAGGACAGCAAAATAAATGGGTATAATGAAAGAGAAAACACTTCTAATACACTATTTTATATGTTTGTCGCATTTTTATCCTGATACGTTTATGCTAGTGTTTATGCATTAACAAAATTACAAAAGTTTTCATATTTGGCATTTAGAAAAAATACTGCATATTGTTGGGTCCTTTCAGTTAATTTAACTTAAAAAAATGTTTTTTATTTTTTTTTAGTATATGATAAACAGTTTTAGGGCTGTGCTGGTTCACCACTTTACGGAAGCGTATTGCATTCACTTGAGGAAAAAAAATCTACTCT
>JARWKJ010000337.1:0-5000 GCA_029959095.1 Rhinichthys osculus | reverse complement strand
CATTTGACCCCCCACCCCCTTCCTGATTAAAAAATATATATATCTGGGATAAATATTTAAAAATGTTTATCTTCAAACTACGCAGAACAATAATAATTAATAATTTATTCGACATACAAAATATATAAACATAAGAATCACGTTCCCTCTAAGCTGCGCGCGTGCGCGGTCGTGCACTTCTGATGCCGCGGCCGCGCAGAAAACAATAATATGCCACGCGGAGGACTGATGCGAAATGTGTGGAGAAATCCATTTGATTGTATGTGAGAAATAATTGCAGTG
The DNA here is from genome assembly GCA_029959095.1 of Rhinichthys osculus. Classification (NCBI taxonomy): domain Eukaryota; kingdom Metazoa; phylum Chordata; class Actinopteri; order Cypriniformes; family Leuciscidae; genus Rhinichthys; species Rhinichthys osculus. The sequence goes on along the minus strand of JARWKJ010000337.1, from coordinate 4,718 downwards.
CTCAAACTGGTGAGTGCAGTTAACAGGTTTCAAAGAAAGAGAATGATGTGAGCGCGTGTGATTGGCAGAGTCGTGTGTGCGGACCAAATATCTCAATAGGAGAGGCGACGAGAAACGCAAAGACATGTGAAATAAAATCACAATATCATGTTTTAAAGAAGAGTGGTTTGATTAAAGTGGTGGAAATAACGTATGATGGACACAGAACGGTAACAATTACACACACCCACCCGCGTGCAAACTCAAAATACATCATTAGTTTACATAGATTTAAATAGTTTCAGGCATGGTTAGATTAGGCTACTAAGAGTTCACATATTCACTTTTCTTGAAAATATTTAGCTATTAGATCTAGCTATTTACAGTAAATGCTTCAGTTTGTTTTCATATTATAATAATATAATATGAAAACAAATTGAAGCATTTAAACTGATATATTATATCACTTCAAATACTTCAATTCATTTTTTTATATTATATTAGGCCTATATTTGATTATATTATAAGCCTAAATAAAGAATTTCACAAGGGTATTGTTTAGGGCTCATTGCCATTAAAAAGTTTGAAACCCCCCGGCCCTGCTAAAGAAAATATAGGCTAGGAAATTCATAAGCTATAAACAATCATTTAACTTTGATGGTTTAATGCTGCCTGTACAATTAATTGACTGTACAAAAACCCTCTATGGTTTTCCCAAACCATCTCAGTGTAACAGCTTAATTTTCTTTTATAATATATTATATTATTGTAAAGAATTGAACTGCCCTGCAGAAGATTTTGTAAATAATTTTTCATAGGATTTCTTAGTAAAGACTGGAAACAGAGGACACCGAGGAATTGGAGGATGAGGAGGATACTATTTATATGTTTTCTGTCATGGGTGTGGCTATGGCAATTAAAGTTTGAGCATATTGTTTGCAAACTGCAATTGATTAATTAATTAAAAACAAAGTAGTTGATATGCTGTGTTGTTTTTGTTGTTAAGTAGCAGCAATATGTAGTTATTAGCCGTATCCACTGTATTTTTTGTTGGTTTTCATGAGACCCCCCTTGAAATGACCAGGACCCCCCATTGCCCCCCCAATCAAAATTGTCTGGAGCCGCCACTGGTGACCAGACAGGAGAACTAACATAAAATATCATCTCGTGTTCAGCAGAAGAAACAAATTCATACAGGTTTGAATGAACTTGAGGGTGAATAAAAGATGACCGAATTAAAATTTTTGGGTGAACTATCCCTGCTTTAATAAATTGTTATACTCAAAATAATGAAAGGAAACATCTTAGTTTAATGCTATTTAGCATTTTAAATGAGTTCAAAACGTATTTTATTATCAAGTGAGTGCATCAACGTCTCACTTCCACATTATTGTCACAAACACATGACCAAAATGAATAGAGGAGGGCGAGGTACTGTAATATTTTTCTCGGGTACAATGTGTAAAAAGATTTCTATTCTGAGACGCAAGGAGAGAAAACAGACTCATAACAGAAAATGTGTAAATAGACTGAGAAAAGAAACCCACTGAACTGTGATTCTCAAGGGATCGGTAAGCAACATTTGGCACTGTCGTTTAAAGCTGTCTAACTAATGTGCGCACACACACACACACACACACATCAGCAGTGGTGTGCACAGAGTCTTCTTTGCGTAAACAGCCGGGGAAGCGCTGAAGAACTGTCACACACACTGAAGTGAATGAGGAGATTGTGCAGTAAAACACCTGCTTTAAAGCGGTCCCTGCAGACACACAGCGTCTCTCACTCAACAGCTGTGTGTGAGCAAAGCATGATTCATTAAACACACGTGGGATGTTGGACTTTGTCAGCAACATGTCAAATGAAATAAGGAAGAAAACCTCAGAGGTCTTTGGATCTCCAGCAGTGATTTCAGGTCTGAGTGTTTGTTTGTTTGTTTGTTTGTTTGTTTGTTTGTTTTTCTGCTGTCCACTGTTTTTCTATGTGAAACCATGTGTATATGACTTTGTTCTTTCAGTAAAACACAAACGTAGAGTTAGTTATATTAAAAATATCATGGCTCTTCCCAGCTTTGTAATTTTGTCCGAGTTTTTGAAGCTCCAAAATGTGCATTTATCCATCCGTATGAGATGTAGGAGCTCCTTTTCTCTTATATCGAAATCCTCTGACATTTTTCTTTAAAACTTCTCGTTTTAGACTTCTATGACTACTTTAATGATTGATGGATGCGTCTTTTGGAGCTTCAAAAACTCGGACACTATTCAATGCCATTACAAAGCTGCGAGAGCAAGGATATTATTGCATATAACTCTGATTGTGTTCAGCTGAAAGCAGAAAATCATATACTCCTATAGGATGGCTTTGAGGGTGAGTCAATTATGGGATAATTTTCAGTTTTGAGTGAACTAGAAAATACATAAAAGCAATTGCCCCTAGTTATTTTGAGCTTTTTTTTAATGGGCTGACATGTATAATACACATTATTATTAAGCGTGACATGAAACATTTTATGGAACAAGGGTTTTTCCATGACCTGTTTTATTTCGACTGGGATAAAATGTATCTTATTGCTGATGTTGAAAATGCTTGGAATTTTTTTTATGACGGTTTTAAAGAAATTGTTGACAAGCATGGTCCCCTCAGAAAGTATAGAGTAAAAGGCCAAAACAATGCATGGTTCACTGTAGATTTAGCCAACTCTCTTCACGAGCGTAATAAGGCCTGGGCAAAAGCCAGGAAAACAAGCCTGGATTCTGATTGGCTGCTCTTCAGGAGACCTATTAGAAAGCCCAAAGCAGACCACTTTTTTATAGAAACTTCAAACAATTTAAATAACCCCTTAAAATTTTGGAAGACGATTAAATCCTTGGCTGGATATAACACTGGCATCGAGCTGCCACCATGCATTCTTAAGGACTCACGTGAATTATCCGATAAGGCTGAAACACTACCTTTTTTTTACCTTAAAATAATGTTTCCAAAATCGTTTCAGTGGTTCATTAAGTCGTAACAGGGTGAAAGGCACTTCTGGATTCGCTTTGCGGTCCTATATCTGATATAACCACGCTGTGTAAGATTGCCAGATCGGGTCGCGTTTCTGTAGTTCTAATGAGACATAAGAAAACTACAAATTTGACTTGCTTTACGTCAAGCGTTACAATAGTCATTATTTAGTTTTTCTTCGTTTCTGATGTTGCAATACATCATACTTTCATGAAATCATGCAACATACTCTATCTTGTCTGTGGACATTGTTCATTCCAAAGCCGGCGCTGGATAAACAGCGAGTGTGCGTGCGACAGTCGACTGCGCTAGGCTAAATTATTTACCACAGCAGTAATGGACAATTCCGCTTCCAACCTGTAGGGCGACCGCAGAGGAAAAGTTACTTGGTGTTGCTTTAATGAGCATTTTATTGCCTCTGGTTCCTTATTCGACTCCCTCTACATTTCACATCAGAATCCCCCTAAAGGACATACTCATGGTCATATTAGAGTCAGTAATTCTTTTAATTTTAAACCATTTTTAGTCTCAGAAGTGCATAAAGCCCTCACACTTTTAGACATTAGAAAATCGGCTGGTCCTGATAATTTGGAGCCTTTTTTTCTACAGTTAGCATCTGATTTTATTGCACCGCCTTTGACTTATCTTTTTAATCTCTCTCTGGACACTAACGAAATTCCACTTATATGGAAATCTGCATTTGTTCTTCCTCTGTTAAAAGGGGGAGACCCGACAGATTTAAACAATTACAGACCCATTTAGAAATTGTCCGTCCTGGCCAAGGTTATGGAAACTCTGGTGAACGAACAATTGAAAGAGTTTCTAACTACCAACAATAATTTGTCTAACTCTCAATCAGGCCTTTGAAAAAAAAAACACAGCACAACACAACTACAGCAGCCCTAAAAGTAGTAAATGATTTCATTGACTTTTTAGATAAAAAACAACATTGTGCAGCTCTTTTCATTGACCTATCTAAGGCTTTTGATACTGTGGATCACACAATAGCTATTAAAATAAAGACTTCTCAGTGGTGGGTTGTCAGAACAAACAGTCTGCTGGTTTGAAAACTATCTATCAGGTAGATCTCAGTGTGTACAGGTGAATGGTCTCACTTCCAGCCCTCTTAGTATATCCAAGGGTGTGCCCCAGGGGTCAGTGCTTGGACCACTTTTATTACATCAATATTCTGGATCAAAATGTCTCCAACGCAAACTTTCATTTCTATGCCGATGATACTGTGATATACTGCTCTCCATCTACTCCTCTTTGTCAGCTACAACTTGCTTTTGATACTGTACAACGTACCTTGTTTGATTTAAAACTTGTTTTGAATGACGACAAAACAAAACTTATGTTGTTTTCCAGTGCAAAATCAAAGTCACGGAACCGTTTACCCATCACTATTTCTCAGGGCTCCGAGATTGAGTCTGTATCTCAATACAAGTATCTTGGTTTCCTAATTGATGATTCACTCTCTTTTAAACCTCACATTCAGCATTGGTGAAAAAACTGAAGCTGAAACTGGGTTTTTATTTTAGAAACAAGTCGTGTTTTTCCTTTGAGGCCAAAAGGAGCCTTGTTGCTGCTACTTTCATGTCAGTGCTGGACTATGGCGATGTTATATACATGCATGCATCTATAACAAGCTTGAAATTGTTGTTTAGCACGGAGATCTTACATCCCTCAATGGCCTGCGGATCCATCAAGGCAGGAAGAAGTGTATGAAGCCACAA
>JARWKJ010000336.1:0-21991 GCA_029959095.1 Rhinichthys osculus | reverse complement strand
CTGGTAATCACTCCATACAGTATTTCACGTTTACCCTACCATGCACTCACTCTTATCCTCCTCTGCTTCTTTTAATGGGCTGTAAATTACCTTTAAAGATTCCCCTTCACAAAGTTACATAAACCTGCTGAAGAGGCTGGGAAACAAACGTGAAGGAGGACCTGGATTGCAGCCTCATGAATCCCTCTAATAAACCTCTGGTTTGAGTTCACTCAATGGCCCTGTTCACTGGACGAGGTTCTTTGGCAAGTTCCACATTCATTAGCTTCAACTCAATACATAAAAATCCAATGTGGACACATCACACCATGAAAAGCCGCAATGTTCACTTTGTCACCTCAGTCAATCAATCGGCATTAGCTGTTATTGTTCTACCTGATTGGTTTCTCCTGGAAGCCTGTACATTTTATCTTCTCTACACACAGACAACAGAAAGAACGGTCATAGACAGTGTCCATTGTTCTTTCATTTGCTAAATACAGCTGCCATGTTTCTGACAAAGGAAAGAGGCTGCATCATCCACTGCTTATTAATATCAATGAGCTGATATAGAAAGAATCAGCAGTGAAAATGACATGAGACAGAGGATGCAGGGACAGTTTTCGTATACAAACAGTGCTCTGGAGTGTCATTAACCCTTTGAATCAATCCAGGCTGGTCCCTGGAGCGTATGATCACACCGGTGTGATTAGAACGTTCAGTGCACCACACAGACTATATAAATTGACGACCTGTTTTATTCATATCAGATACACATTGTGTAGGTATTAGGTAACTATAAAATGTACTCTATTCTTCTCCCACTTCACCGGCCACTTACTTTCATATATTTCGGGATGTGGATGAATTGATGTATTGTAAATCCGACAGATATGATTCTCTGAATTGCGGTGCAAAACTAACATGGTGCACATGATCATTATAAAAACTTATTATAAGAATGTTGATACGTTCTAAAATAACAGTCACCTTAAAAAACATACTCTGGGGAGTCAGCTGGAATAAGTGTGAAAGGGTTAAAAACTGCAATTTGTCATCTTGTTAGGATGGTAGTATCAATCTGGGTGGTTTTCTTGATACTAATAAATTATCAGTACTTAATCAAACACACTGGGACTATCATCAGCTTTCAAAATGTCACATATCTGATGACCTGGTTGATCCTTCACTGGCCGACTGACACACACACACACAGATCAGTTATATGGTATGCAGTTACTTGAGCTGCGGGAGAGATACAAAGACACCCTTATCTGTCAATCAGTGCAAAGCTTTCGGCCAAGCCCCACACACTAAGGTAAAACAGTTTTTTTCCTGCAAGGAGATGTAAACCCAAAGAAAATGAATTAACATTGGATGGAGACTGCTCTGCTGTTGCTGTGGGCTGAAGGCAGTCGTTCCGCCATGTTTACCTCTTTGTGCTGCTGCATTTCCAGCTCCACAATAGAGTAGACAGCCTCTTGAGATGATTCAGTACAAAATATGCTCAGATGGAGAAAAACCTTTCACAAACACTCTGGCACCATGAAATACTTGTTTATTGTAGCTTCTAGTGTTGTCAAAAATATTGATATTTTAACATGTATCGAGACTGAACGATTCCTTTCTGCAGTATCGATACACTGATACCAACTGTGCTTTCTTGCTCTCCTCTCCGACAATGAGTTGACACACACCCGCCCCCTCTCATTCAGTCAGCCATCTCATTCACTCCGGTTAAATAGTGTTGGTGTGACCGGGTCTGAATTTAGGTGTGGGATTGCGCATAATTCTATTAATTCCTGCAGATTTAGCACTCACATCCGAAGCACACACATAATAAAGCCGCCTCTGATATACAAGTGCCAAAATGAGCTATTTTTCGTGGCTTAAAATGGTCAAATACACTCAAAAATAATGTCACAATGTCCATCTTGGTGAGTATTAATGTAAACAGTCATAAACAGTTCAGGAAGAATGTGTAACAGTATTTTGGATCCCTGCGAGTGTCAGGTCCACTTAACTGTCACCCCCCTTTTTGAGCATTGACGTGAAAATGCACTACCCACACTTAAACGGTTGTAATTCATGAACCTTTTGGACTAAAGACTTACGGTTGGTCTCTTTTAAAAGAAGACACTTGGCAGATTATTGCTGAAGTGGAATAAATTAATAGAATTAATGTATATAAAAGTTATTGAAGTTTAAGTTTATTGTTATGAAAATATAATAAAATATATATTTTTGACGTGCCACTCTCTATGTTGTTAATGTTAATCAAACAACAAAAGACAAAGAGAAAATCACTTACTGCTCTTGACTGATTATTCTCTATTTTTTTTTAAATGAAGATTATCCAATGTTATTTTAAATTTGATTAATTTGTTTCTTTATTCAGCTTCTTACCTGAATACTACTGTTAGACCTACCTTTATTCTATTGTATTTATTTGTGCTATTGTTAGTAATTTGGAATCAAGGAATGAAAACAAAAACTGGAAACTAACACATTTTAACAGGAACAGGAAGATAAACAATAACGAAAACGAAACCGAAGTTAAATCATTCTGAACAGAAACTTGACCTATAATCAGTTAATAACGTTATTTTATCGTTCTGTTTAATATTTTAATTTGTCAGTCAATCAATCATGGCATATGCAAATGTGATGTTGACACATTCAACGTCAGTGAAAATGCCTGCGCTCAGCTGTTAAGTCATCATAGGTAAATTGCTGGCATTAGCTTTTGGATCTCAGGAGTTTTTCTGAGGATATGTCACCAACCTTTAAAAGTAGTATGAAAATGATTTGCAGGTAATAAATACCGAGCTTGGTGTTTGTTTTTAAAAACTAGCGACAAATGCAGGTTAGTATAGTATGTGTACTATGTGTACTATGCAGGAATTTTTTTTTTTTTTTTTATAATTAAACACCATGTTGTTTAAGTTAGTAGTGTGGCTTTATGTATGATCAGACACTTGCTGCCATGAGTGCACCGGTTATCCTTCACTGCTACTGTACACTCCCTCATCCTGATCATCACCTCATCAAGACACACATATAAGCACACACATCGCCTACCCTTACTGTCTGGCATCGTTTAGAGAAAGGACTATTTGCCTGCTTTGCTAAGCTCCAGCGGATCTCCAACGATTCTCATGTGTGCGTGCGTAATATTATCTGTTAAATTACCACTACCAAGACGAGGTGTATGCATCTCCACGTCACTGATCTCCTCATCCCCAATCTCCACCGTCACCTGCAGAACAATAAATCCACTTACCATCCATTTATCTATCACCACAAACTGCTATAATTCTGAATTGCTTACCGGCTATTACAATCTGCTCATCTTATGCAACAAATCTGTATTCCTTATTTCCACTAACATTCTGAGTCTGATATTCCGTAACACATGTGTGTGTCATTATATTATTAACATTTTCCCAAAATGGAGAGGTTATTTCCACCAGCGAATGTCAGAGACTTGTGTTTTGTCAGTCATTAATGATCACATCTGAGGCAGACCATTAATGTTCAGCATTACGTTTTCATCAACTTGCAGGTTGCAAAGTATATTGTAGCTGTGGGCACTCTGTCGTTTAACCCCTTTACTGCCCCCGCCCCCATTTTGGCAAGTGGGGCATAAATGGCATACCCAAACTAAAAAGGTTGCTGCTCATAAGTCATTCTGAATAGACACAAAACCAACATATATTTAGAAAGCCGATACTTGGGAGTTTACAGTTCAAGACTCATAATTACTCAGACACTCTGACTGTTATTAATATGGAGATATATAAGCTCAAACATAAAAACAAAAATTTAAATATTAAGAATATAATTTTTAAATGTATTAAAATATTATTTTAATGCATGTTTAAAAAAGACCTGATTCATATATATATATATATATATATATATATATATATTTTGTTACAATTATAGTTGTTACATAACATTTCCTGGAGCGGCTTGTTAGTATTATTATAATTACGTTTAGATTTTCTAATTTGACCAAACTCAAGCATACCAGACAATTTTAAATTTAAATAGGTTTTTTTTTCATAACATAACATATTTTTCATACAGTAATGATAAATAATGATAAATGTACAAACACATTTCAGCTGAAAATATTGGATAATTTATCTCAGTGTTCTCTCTCTGTGTCATTCTTCCCACAAATGACTAACCAATGTTGTGCATAAATGACTACAACATAAGAAAATCTAAATCTAACAACTTTTTTTTGCCTGCCACAAGACTAAGCAAAACTTATTGGAACATTGTCACATGCAGTACATGCATTTTAGACCGTTTTAAATGCTATTTTAAGGCCTTTAAAGGTCAGCATGTAATTGGTGCAAGGTCGCTTCCAGCGCAGCCCTTGATTGAGGACAGTACTCATCTCATCAGCTTTCTGTCTATCATGCCCTCCATCGTGCCATTGCATTGTTCATCAGGGAATCACAGCCCCAGCAGGACATAATTATTCTGCATATTTCAGGTAATTAAAGAAACAGCGCTTGGCTGCATATTCAAGACCCCATTTACAACTTTTGGGAAATAATGCTGCCAAATCCTAGAGCAGGGATTTCTGCAAAGCCATATTCAATTGTGTGACAGGTTTCACTAATCCACTTGGACTTACATAAGTTATATCACTTCTCTGCCTGTCTTTCTGTTTCTCTTTCCTTTTTCTCACTTCAACTAATTTTCCTACTGACTTACTTGGTCTGCATGCCCTAATGCTATGAAACTGTCCACAGTCTAATGTAAGCGTTGAGTTGCTGAGTACGTGTTCAGACAGGTCTACACAGCAGTTGTATTCAAGTAAAAAAATGCAACAGAAACTGAATAAAGTAATCGTAAAAATAAAACACGGCATTATCCTTACTCAACGGGGTCATGCATTGCATATACACTCACCGGCCACTTTATTAGGTACCCCATGCTAGTAACGGGTTGGACCCCCTTTTGCCTTCAGAACTGCCTCAATTCTTCGTGGCATAGATTCAACAAGGTGCTGGAAGCATTCCTCAGGGAGTTTGGTCCATATTGACATGATGGCATCACACAGTTGCCGCAGATTTGTCGGCTGCACATCCATGATGCGAATCTCCCGTTCCACCACATCCCAAAGATGCTCTATTGGGTTGAGATCTGGTGACTGTGGAGGCCATTTTAGTACAGTGAACTCATTGTCATGTTCAAGAAACCAATTTGAAATGATTAGAGCTTTGTGACATGGTGGAAGTAGCCATCAGAGGATGGGTACATGGTGGCCATAAAGGGATGGACATGGTCAGAAACAATGCTCAGGTAGGCCGTGGCATTTAAACGATGCCCAATTGGCACTAAGGGGCCTAAAGTGTGCCAGGAAAACATGCCCCACACCATTACACCACCACCACCAGCCTGCACAGTGGTAACAAGGCATGATGGTTCCATGTTCTCATTCTGTTTACGCCAAATTCTGACTCTAACATCTGAATGTCTCAACAGAAATCGAGACTCATCAGACCAGGCAACATTTTTCCAGTCTTCAACTGTTCAATTTTGGTGAGCTCTTGCAAATTGTAGCCTCTTTTTCCTATTTGTAGTGGAGATGAGTGGTACCCGGTGGAGTCTTCTGCTGTTGTAGCCCATCTGCCTCAAGGTTGTGCGTGTTGTGGCTACACAAATGCTTTGCTGCATACCTCGGTTGTAACGAGTGGTTATTTCAGTCACTGTTGCCCTTCTATCAGCTCGAACCAGTCTGGCCATTCTCCTCTGACCTCTGGCATCAACAAGGCATTTCCGCCCACAGAACTGCCGCTCACTGGATGTTTTTTCTTTTTCGGACCATTCTCTGTAAACCCTAGAGATGGTTGTGCGTGAAAATCCCAGTAGATTAGCAGTTTCTGAAATACTCAGACCAGCCCTTCTGGCACCAACAATCATGCCACGTTCAAAGTCACTCAAATCACCTTTCTTCCCCATACTGATGCTCGGTTTGAACTGCAGGAGATTGTCTTGACCATGTCTACATGCCTAAATGCACTGAGTTGCCGCCATGTGATTGGCTGCTTAGAAATTAGGTGTTAACGAGCAGTTGGACAGGTGTACCTAATAAAGTGGCCGGTTAGTGTATATATATATATATATATATATATTAGGGGTGTAACGATTCGTTTTAATGACGATTCGATTCGTATCACGATTCGTGGTTGTCGATACGATTCAGGACGATATTGGTTTATTTAGAACAATACGATCCGAAACAATTCAGTGTCTTGAAATCGATTCAGTAACTTTTTAGCCAAAAATTCAACCAGTGTGACTGAAATAAATACCTGGATACTGGACAGTGCAGGTGAAGTTTCCTAGATTCATGCTGTTTCTTGTAAGGGAATCAGGTATCAATTAATTATGGATATAAAAAAACAGGTAAACAACAATTAATGGCAAATGCATTCACATTTTATTTGAATAAAGTGCAACCAGTTGACCTTTCCATATCCTACAAACAGCGAGCGACTTATTTAGAACATCTCCGTTTTTGCAAATGCCAAAGTGTTTCCACACACTGGACCGCAATGGTGGCTTGATAATTTCTCACTTGTCGGGCTTCTCCTCTGCCATCCGCCATGCTATGTTTTGTTGTCTTTGCGCTGCTGGCGCGTGGCGATGGTGATGACGTCACAGATAGGCAGACTGAATCGAGTAACGTTTAACGCCTTTATCATTAAAAGTGCTAAGAAAAAACATCCATATAAAGTCTGACCTGCTTAAATCCAAAGTGTTATTTCCTAGTATCGATAAAATCGATTGATTACCTTTTAAAACGATGTTAGATCGATATATGTCGCCCGGAAGGTCAACTTGCCGAGCACAGATCGATGTAGTTGGATCATAGGAACATAAATCGATACATCGATGTAGTAGATGAATCGTTACATCCCTAATACATATATAGGGTTAGGACCGTGCAGAACTCAGTCACTGATGCAGAACTTGCAGAACTCCGTGCAGAACTTGCACTGAACTAAAGTGATTGACACCTCTAGCGATTATAAAATGGGAGTTATTTGCTCACTTTCTGTATACAATTTAATCTCAATTAAAATAACAAATATAAACAGATGTAAAATAACCTTACTTTGACGTGCCGGGATAATTGGGATTGCCTTGAGAGACCAATCTACTTCAAGTGTATTAAAACGAGCCAATGCGATAATTGAATCAGCTGCTCTGCTTGCAGCACGAGCATATAACGAGCAGCATGTGCGTCGCATATTTGCTTTTCGCATTGGAGCCGAGCGGTTCTACTGTTAAGAAAACAAGTCTGCTTCTTCAGGAGAATGCCTCTTCAAATCTGGTGTTGGCGTTACAGCGCTGGCCGCGATCTCACTGAGAGCAAAACAGCTGTTTTCACGGCTCAGAATGTTGCGCCTTCAATGGGAATGTGAGTACTCACATCACTTGCACTATTGTCCTGTTTGTGTAGCTGCGGTGGTTGCTTCAGCACCAGAGAGAGAGCAGTTTTTCCTGAAAAAGCATTCACGGTTTGACACTGTGTCCTTATCAAGATGTCGTTCAAACCGTGTGTTTCTGGATGCGGTTGTTTACTATCCTCATATGATGGCCACGATCACTTTTTCACATGCCTGGGCTTAAAGGGGTCATATAATGGTACATGCACTTTTTCAAGTTGATTGTACTGAAATGTGTGTTGGCAGTGCCTGTACACAACCATCATATAATGATTCAAATCCATCCAGTGTTTTTGTTTTAATCTCCTTATTGGTTTTCCCCTGCCTCAAATCGAGCCGTTCGACCGTGTGACGTCACACGGTCGGACGCCCCTCCCACGATTGTTGATTGACAGCCGGGGTTCAACACAGAACCGTCCTCGCTCATAGTCTGCGCGGACCGGCGTGGTCATTGTTGATATGCTGGAGCACTGTCTATGAGCAGAATGGCGTCTAAGCGATTGTGGTGTTCTGTTCTTGGGTGCAATAACGAACACAGCAGTCATTTTAATGATCCCAAATCCGAACCGCTGAAGACGCAGTGGCTGAGTTTTGTTATCGAAGAGAATATTCCCCACGAGCAACGTCAATGCTCTCATGTTTGTGCGAATCATTTCTCAGCAGACTGCTTTATAAACGAGGGTCAGTATAAAGCTGGTTTTGCTAAGAAGCTACTCCTGAATAAAGTATCGGTACCAGCTATTCATGTTCCTGCTGAACCTCTAGAACAACTGAAGTGAGTGTAACGTTTTATTAACCTTTATATTAATATTTATATCTTTGCAAATCGCTTGCACGCTTCACGATGAATGAGTCTAAGGTTTACACTCAGGGTACATTACGGCATGTTTTCTATGTACGACGTTCTCAATATAATTCATAATCCCACGTTTATAATGACCAACGCGTTATGGTTATTGTGTTACAAACCTGCGCACAGAACAGAGGGGCGGAGTTAGCCTGGTAATACCAGACTCTGCTACTTCACTTTGCTTCGTACACAGAGTCTGGGATAGCATAATAGAGAAGTGTTTTCTCTCTCGCTAGGGGGCGCGTACTGAAGTTTAAAATCATTGGTTACCCGTAAGCCAATCAGATAAGTTTGTTTATGACGTATGTTATGCGCCGACACAGCCGCATCGAACCACAGACATCATGCATCGAACTCAAATCTATGATCGAACTTCCACTGTAAACACTTGATGATGCGAGCGAAATACCCGAGTGAACATGGCTGTAAACGACTTTTTTGATCTGTGAGTGATGTAATAGAATGACTGCTGCGCTTGACAGGGCACAAACGAGCAGAGAGAGAGAGAGAGAGAGAGAGAGAGAGAGAGAGAGAGAGAGAGAGAGAGAGAGAGAGAGAGAGAGAGAGAGAGAGAGAGAGAGAGAGAGAGAGCGCCCCGGCCGCGCGCGCGCACTCCCACGTCTACAAACAACACAAGCGCTGTCTTGCTCTCTCTCCCTCGCGCATATTCATAAAAATCAATCGACAAGATAGTAAGAGGTCGGAAGACCGCGGTTTCACGTGGAGCATTTGGAGATTTTTAGAGATTATAGACTCTAGGAACAACATCTCAATGAACAACATCTCAACTATAAAGGCCTGTCTCATATAAGTTAGACGCCTATCTCAAGTACAAGCCGGTGCAGTTCGACGATTTGGGCAAATAAAAGCCCGGGCTATTATTTGAAGTTTTACGGTATTTAAGACCTGGAAAAGAAAAGAGACACTGACCTGTCAAAAGGCTCCCCAGTTTCTCGCTGACGTACGGTAATAGTTGATAAATTAAACTTTTCCCAAAGGGAGTAGGGCCACAACATCACCTCCATTCAAAATGTTTAATACACACTCTTCGTGTTCGGGCTTCAGTTTGCTAATGCCGGGAATATTCTCCACAACAGAGCGAATTGCATCCGCGTCTCCATATCAGCGGTCGTTTTCGATTTCCCTGACCTAATCTTAAACACGGCGCTTACCGACTACGTCACGGCTTTCAGCCCGCCCTCTGTTCGTTGATTGGCCAGGCTGTTTTCAGGCCGGTGGAAAACAGAAAGATAGGCTGCTATCTCAGACTGACTACAGGAGCGAAATGAAATTAGCGGAAGTAGGAAGTCTGACGTAGTCAGGCTAGGGCGGAGTGAGCACAGCTCATGATCATTTAAAGGCATATGCACTGAAACGGCGTGCTGAAAACGGAGCTGTTTTTGACCAGGTAAAATAACTGTTTTCTTACAGTACTAATGAGAATTTTTAATTAAAGTATATTACAAACTTTTAATTTAGACCCTAAAGAATCATATTAGCTTGTACAAAAATGGCATTATATGACCCCTTTAAGCGTTCTGAAACTATGCTCGTGGGTGGTTTATGTTCTCTCTTGAGAGCATGACCACGTCTGCACGTTATTCGTTATTCTCATTAAGGTTTAAGCGATCAGCGTGCCGTGTGCCGTCGAGATGACAGCCACATTCACTGTCTCGCAAGCCTGGCAGCTTCTAGATGGGATTGCTGGTCATTCTCATGATGGACCTAGCATTTCATTCGGGCTCCAGGGGAGGATTAGATGTCGATCGCTGCATCAGAGAGAAGGCTGTTACGCTCTGGAAATGAAGATGATGCTGAACTCCCACTATATGGTGTGCATGCTCATGCTGAATCAGATTCAGACTTGACAGCCATGCTTGCCCGGGTTACACTGGGGGCGCAGTGCAACCCGTAATCGCCTTGCCCCGCCCCTGTGCCTTCCCGGATGTTTCTGAAGAACTTTTTGCTGTATGGAAGCATTTTGGCACCAATATGGCAAGCCAAACATGCCAAAAGCAGAAGAAAAAGTTTTTCCTCTCTCATTGCCCTCAATGGTGAGTTAGCAGTGCTACTGCAGACCGCCTCTTCCCTGCATGTGACGACCACCCTGCAATGAATAATAAAAAATAAAAAAACTGTGGAAGGCCACACAGTCATAATCCATGAGGGTAGTTCTGAGTCGAGGTTGAGCTGCGCGTGCTGAATGACCATGTTTAAAGTCACAGTGTTGGCCCACCGTAGTGTTGTTTTTGGAGGCCTGTTTTAATTTTAGTTTTAGTCTAGTCTTTGTGTCAAGCTGTCATTTTAGTTTTTATTAGTTTTAGTCACATTCATACTCTTTTTAGTCTAGTTTAGTTTTAGTCGACGAAAACTGATGACATTTTAGTCTAGTTTTAGTCGAAGAAAACTGATGACATTTTAGTCTAGTTTTAGTCGACGAAAGACATAGTCTAGTTTTAGTCAATGAAAATTTTATTTTAGTCTCTTTTTAGTATTCTATTTAACCCAGTCAATATAGTAGCCTATAAGTACCTATAGTATACGAAACCAAAATTTTCTTTTAGCCAAACCCATTTCAAACAATCTTATCTTCTATTATCTTATTATATTATTGTTACCTTATAGACTCAAGAATACATCCATTCCAGACACGGAAAATGCTCTGATTTGAATTTACAACATATTTATTTTACCAACCAAACATGTTAGAAGTAGCCTACACACATGATGAAATGAAAGTTTTTCCTAATGTCATTTCTTCTTTTTCTCCCAAAGACGAATCCCTTTCTCTGTGTCAGACTTAACTTTGTTTGTTGTCGTTTATGCTAATGCCTGTTTCACACATACTCCGAATTTTTTTTCCCGCACCCATGTAGAGCCTATGGTTAGAGCGCTCACACGCACGCGGATGCGGTCCGTCAATGCGCTCCTGGAGCGTGCGTGCATAACAGCAGAGCAGAGATCTACACAGTAGCTACCTCTACAACGCGACATAATGGATGTAGGCTAAAAATATTGATTTGAAATAAAAATAGAGAATAAATGTTGTGATTGTGGTACAGCCGTAGATCAGTTGCGCACTGCAAACGGAGCACACGTGAAAGCAAAATAGCTTGTGCTGCTCCTGCATACACACCGCAACACGCACCGCATACGCACTACACACGGAGTATGTGTGAAACAGCCGTAACTCACACAGCTGGATCTTCTAAATAATGCCGCGAGTGGGGCTTGAGGATATGAAGTTGCCTGCGTCTGCGTAGTGCGATCTGATGCAGCCCCTGAAGTGACACAGGAAACAGAAATGCTGCATAATAGATAATGCAAGTAAACGAGACGAAATAACGTTAAATAACATTTCGTCTCGTCTCGTTTTGGTCAACGAAAATGAAGAGACATTTTAGCATACTTTTTATTTTGTAAACCACATTTAGTCTCGTTTTTATTCGTCAACGATATTGCATTATACATTTAGTTATAGTCATCGTCACATGACCAGCATTTACGTTGCGTCTCGTCTCGTTTTCGTCACGTGATAAAGGTTCGTTGACGACGATATTTAGTCATAAATTTCGTTGACGAAAGCAACACTAGCCCTCCGCCAGATAATGTCCACCTTAGTGGTCCAGAAGTGCCCCCTGGCTAAACCTTGCAGAGGTGTGAGACATTGCCAAAGTTTGCTTTCTCGATGCTCCCCTCTCAGGAGGTGGGCTTTCGGCGACACTGTTGGAGACTGTGCCCAGCGGTTCTCCGCAGTTCAGAAGCAGGCTGAGGTAACCAGAAGCTTGCCCTGATGTGCTCCCTGCCCAGGTACTCCATCCCCAGGTGGTCCATCTGAATTGGCGCTTCGGGACATCACAGGAAGATCTGTTGCCGCCTCGGACACGTCACACTGCCAGTTTTTTTACTCCTTGACCGAGGGCTCCCACAGCACGGATGCACTGGCACACAGCTGGCCCCGGGGCCTACGCAAGTTGCGTTTCCCCCAGTGAGCCTTCTCAGGGAGGACGAGGAGAAGGTCTTGTTAGTTGCACCTTACTGGCCCAACCGGACCTGGTTCCCAGAACTGGAGCTTTCTCAGACACGGGGCACCCTATAGCACCCATGTCCAGAGCACTAGAAACTCCATGTCTGGTCCCTGGACGGGACGCAGAGGTTCTAGGTGACCTACCCTAAGCAGTGGTAGACACCATCACCTCCGCTAGAGCCCCCTCTATGAGGTGCCTCTATGCGTTGAAGTGGAACCTGTTCGTTTAGTGGTGTTCTTCTCACCAGGAGAACCCCCGAACTTGCTCAATCAGGGCAGTGCTTTCCTTCCTGCAAGCTGGGTTGGAGCGAACGCTGTCTCCCTTAAAGTGTAAAGTGACACTTTAACATACAGTTAAAGTGTATGTTACCGCTATCGCCACACACCACGATGCAGTTGAGGTAAGTTGCTGGGAAAGTACGACCTGATGGTCAGGTTCCTGAGGGGGGCTAGGAGACTAAATATGCCTCTCCCGCTCTCGAAAACCTCTTGGGCTTGTCTCTGGTCCTTCGGCACTTCAGAGACTACCCTTCGAGCCCTTGCAATCAGAGTTAAAAATTCTGTCTTGGAAGATAGTGCTCCTGGTTGCATTGGCCAGTGGCGGAGCAGGATTTTTTCATAGGGGTGGCCAGGCAAGGGTCAGCAAACAGCCTGGGATGGCACAGAAATCTTAATTATTTTAAACATACAAATTAATTTGACTTTAATGTATTGTAGTGTTTTAGTGCTTACACAACAGAATACAGTTAATTTGTACTTAATTGTAATTGAGATAGTAGTGAATTAGGAATCATGGAATACTGAGTGAATTTGATCTTTTTTTTATTATTACCCACCACCTCATATTAAAATTCATTAAATATTAATAAAAGGGCACACACTATAGTTCAACTTGCTCAGTTAGCTTGGTTCTGGTTCTCAAAATCTCCAATAGCTTGTTCTACACTGTTGCATCTTCATGGATGAGATAACATGCAGATAACTACTGTAGTTCAAAGCCTATTCAACCTTCAATGAATTGTATATAATCAATAAACTCTTCAACCAATTCCGAGATTGTCAAAAAAAGTTGCAACTGAAAAAGTAAACACTGCATGTTTAACTTTCTATATGAGTTGTCAAAATAAATAATTGCAACAGTTCTAAAAAGGGAAAAAAGTTCTCTTTTGAATTCCCATGTGCAATAATGTGATCAAGGCGGAAGTCAACAGCACATAATTGCCAGAATGTAAAATTTGTTATTTTATTAATTTAAAAATGATCCATTTTTGTTTTTTCTTTAAAAATGAACGCAAAATTACCGCCTATCTTAGTACAAATGCACAGTGCTCACATTAATTTGTACATTAAAAAATTACATATCAGTTTGCGTGTGATGTGCGCACCTCAAGCACAGTACAACGGCTGTCAGCCGTATGACAGGAAAGTTCGTTTTTCTGAGTTTTACTGACATTTGGCCTGACAACATCTCATCTTACCGAAGATAGCCAACTGAATAAGGACAACGTGCTTTTCTCAGCATCTGACAGAAGTGTCATAAGCTTTCACACACATCTTCTAAAATAAAAGTAGCATCAGAAAAAAAGAGAATTACGTTTGTTGTTGTTTCTTTGCCTGCACACTACTCACTCAAAACGGTCTTGCAACCCACCAGTTGAGAAAGATTGACTCTATATTTACTGTGCGCATATCACTGTTTGATGTTCTGCTAAAGCTCATTCGGCACCTCCACATTTCCGCACTCGTTTGACTTGAGCCTGCTGCTGAGGTGAACTCTCACGTTTGTTTGTGGTCTTAAAGAGACTGTTCTGCATTTTAAAAAACGCAATTCTTGTCAATAAAAAAAGAGACAGAAACAGCAGTTGTGAGAGGGGTGGCCAAAGGGGTGGCCGTGGCCACCCTTGGTCTAAGCTTGGCCACCCCTTTGGCCACCCCTGAACAAAACTGCTGTTTCTGTCTCTTTTTTTATTGCAAGAATTGACCCCCTAGCTCCGCCGTTGGCATTGGCCTCCATCAAGAGGTCGACGAATCGTGCCTAGAATTTGGCCCGGCTTACTCTCACGTGATCCTGAGACCCCGACCCGGATACGTGCCCAAGGTTCCCACCACTCCCTTCAGGACCAGGTGGTGAACCTGCAAGCGCTGCCCTCGGAGGAGGCAGATGCAGCCCTGGCTTTTCTCTGTCCCATTCGTGCTCTGCACCTATACGTGGACAGAACGCAAAGCCTCAGGACCTCAGACCAGCTCTTCATCTGTTACGGAGGCCAGCCGAAGGGAAAGGCTGTCTCCAAGCAGAGGATGGCCAACTAGATGCCATCGCCTTGGCTTACGAAGCCAAAAGGCAAACAAAAAATGTACTTGATTTTCAAAAGTCTATGAATTTGCATCAGCTGAATGTAGCATTTTTGACAAGCCAAACATGTCAGTCTCTGAGTAACATGTAATTTATTTAAGTCACAAAATTCTGTAAAATAACTATAATTAACTACACAAAAAAGCATTTTGAACATCTTCAGCACGTTTTATAATTACCCAAAAATCAAACATAGTTCACCCCTCACACAGGTTATCACGTTCGTCAAAAACATAGGCTAGCTGTCGGTTGAAATATTAGAACTAAAAACATCAACACACACATTAGTATCAATCACTTTACTGAATACTTGTTACCTAAGAAATAAATAATTATTATCTTCAACATGCTCTATATCAGAGACGATAACGTGCATAAAACATAACACACGTGAGTATAAATTTGTTCTTCATTCGCTGAAATTGATTCGGAACGATCAGGGAACTGAGTGAAATACTTCACACTGCATGTTAAAGAGAATAAATGCCAATCTAATTGAAAAACTTTGCCAGGTTAGTGAACATCTTTCAATGTGTTGGTTTTGACAAAATTTGATTCTGACATTCCTGATTTGAATATTTTCAATAATTTTCAATACTTGACTGATCTCGTTTTCTGAATTTTGGCAATAGATTAATTGCTAAATGAGTGATCTTGAGATGAGTCCCTGTAGTCGTCCGATTTGACTCTCATATGCTGATGTAATAGGTATAAGCTTGACAGTGACCAAACTACATTTTGTTTAAAAGATTATCAAAGTTTGATAAAATGTTGTATAATAAAACATTTTTACATGATTTATTAGATTTACATTTGCATTTTACATATGCTCTGGGGCTCCGGCTTCTTTGACATAGAAATCTTCTCAGGTTAATTTCTTCTGTTCAGTCCAGAGTCGAACGTCCACGTGTAAAGTTAAAAAAAAAAATAACACCGGAGAGCAGCTTTAAAGTAGAAAATAAAGTTGTAATTCTAATTGACACTGTTTTTCATATTTAATGCTGTAAAGATGTGACTAGACTGGAATGCAGAGTTGCAGAGCTTATGCAAACACATCCACATCGCTATGATCAGATCCTTTCTTAACTGTTGTTTTCTCATAGCTGTTATTTTTGTTGTGGACTACAGTTTGTATATTTCTAACAACTTTTTACCCCTAAACAAAGAACGAAAAAGAACTTTGCCGTGAGTATATTGGGGCCTTTACTTCCTTTACGAAACCTGATTTACTTCCTTTTCTTCTCCACAGGGCTGTAACCGGGCACAGAGAACCAATTCCTGATGACAGCAAAGACAACATCACCATCTTTACCCGGATCTTGGACCGCTTGCTGGATGGTTATGACAACAGATTGCGTCCTGGACTAGGAGGTACGATGAATACATGTACACATTTCCTTCCTCATTGTCTCTATTCTCCATATGCTGGCCTTACTGTTAGCTTGTAGACGGAGTATGATCTTTCTCAGTCTTGCTTTCATTTTGACACTTCTTGCAACAAGTCTCACACCACTCAGATCTACAACAGATGCTCTCCACAATGCTCTCCCGAGATCACTTACAAATCCTAAGCTTAAGAAGCCCCAGGAGTA
This sequence comes from Rhinichthys osculus, assembly GCA_029959095.1. Classification (NCBI taxonomy): domain Eukaryota; kingdom Metazoa; phylum Chordata; class Actinopteri; order Cypriniformes; family Leuciscidae; genus Rhinichthys; species Rhinichthys osculus. The sequence continues at coordinate 5,712 of JARWKJ010000336.1, read as the reverse complement.
TTGTGTGTTATACATCTCTGAAAAAAAAATATAAAATAAAACTGAAATAAAATAAAGAGGAAGCCCTGCTGTGATGGTGCACCTGTGGCATCAGGGGCTCGGGCTTATTGAAAAATAGAGCTAAATGTCGACTACGCCACCCCAGAATACTGGGGACTAACCGCCCCAAGGGCGCACAGATTCGTTATCAACGTGGGCAAAGAGACGTGGGTGAAACGTGCAAAAATAAGTATTTTTATTTCTCATATGCATTTACATAATAAATAATTAAAAAGGTCACATAATCTCAGGCTCAACTTCACAGTAACGTGTACCATCTGTATCATACAACAACAACATACTCACAATAAACCCATTCGACCGGAGTGGTGGTACCTGGAGGTACAGGCTAGCCGCTAATTTAATATGAGCCCCTATCCCCATACACGCGCTCCCACACACACACACATGAAGATTAGCTGCAAACAGACACACGGCATAGGTGTAACCACCCCACACACAATGGCAGCTAGCCACCCCTCTCCAGGAACCTCCAGCTCCTACAAAAAAAGAAAATCACACAAAAATGGATCAGCACATTTAAAACACAATATAAACTCACCATAACACACAGAAAACATACAAATCACCGTTCTCCTAAGAGAAACCATATTCAAAACACACAGTTCACTCAATCAACAGGAATCAATACAATGCACAGAATGCACGGCAAACTATAACGAATAACAAGCAATCATAAGCATCAACTCCATTCACAACTATAGTATCACGGTGGAAACGGTGGCCGCGGGTAAAGGCAGACCAACCAGCACACAGTATCTTTACGGCGTGCATAGTCATCCGGAGATTAATAGTAAAAGCAAGACATACGGAGATTAATCGTAAAAGCAAGACATACATCAAAGTTAGACAGGTGGCCGCGGGTAAAAGCAGACCGACCAGCACACCGGATCATCACGGCGTGCGCAGTTACCAAGAGGTACCCCATAGAAGCAAAACAGCAACGTAGTCCCACTCAACCGTTCCCCAAGTTAGATTTGTCGCTCGATCCCATTAGATACAACGGGGGAGCCCTCAGATATGCCGATAACCCTGCCGAGCATAACAATATGTTAATGAAAGTAATATAACTAAGGTCGACAGATATAATTATACATACCAGCAGATGAAATCGGCCCATTCATGGCCACGCACCATGCGGGGATACAGACGCTCAGTCGGAAACATGCCGCTGTAATTGACAGACTATGAATATCTCGCTAAGAGCAGCAAGGCATAACGCACGTAAACAAACTAATGTTACCTGAGACGAATCGGCTGCACGTGCCCAGCAGACAGGGAGACCAGACCACGATTAACCCTTAGGCGGCCACGGATGAAAGTGACATCCGACGCCGCCAAGGCGCACATCCGGTCGCCCAAATCCCCTTCCTTTATACGCCATCCCACGGCGCCCAATCAACTACTCGCATGTGCACGCTCTCAGCAGGTGGAGTTAGTCCACCCTGCTACACACCCACAGATTGCTCACTTAATCATAATGAAGAAGATGATCGGATCCCCTGATCATTTTGGATTCAGTGCATTACTGTTAAATGCTGGTCTCTGAGCATCAATAAACTATAGTCTATTTCCTAATGACATTTGCTGAAATGTGCCACCGAAGTCCATTATTTCATCTCCCTCTGTGTACATTTTTCCTTCTCCACAGAGGTCTCACAGAGGGAATCCCTAGTGACCTCTGAAAGTACAGTGCCTAAACTGTGAGCCCAGTGGTGGGCAGTCAAAAATCAAGATGTATGTTTTTGATAAATGGGCTAAATCACATTGCCACACCGAGAGCTGTGGGCTGATGCTGTGGAGCTGGATGGCTTCCATTACTCAACTGCCTGAGTCCTGCTGTCTCCACCATCCTGGCCACCTTCCAGTCACCTCTCTTAAGCTCGATCAAATCTTTTCATTTCCACTCTGCTTTACATAGATGCTGATGTGTAATACAGGACTCATCACATCAAATTTGCTAACTGGAACATGATGACTTACTTCAGATGACTTTAAAGGCCTACAGTGCATTATAAACAGGACACATTTTTAAGTGCCTATGTTATGCTCATTTACAAGTCTGCCAGAATACATTTACATTGTTTATGTAAAAAACAAAAACGCATACATTTCATATACTGTACATTGCTGCAGCACCTCTTTTTACCCTGAAAACACTCTGTTTTAGTTCAGTTCTCTTTAAAGACCACCTTTCCGAAAAGCCCATTCTGCTCTGATTGGTCAGCTAGTCCAGTCTGTTGTAATTGGTCAACCTCTTAGAGTGTGTATTTCAGCTCCCGAGCTGCTGTAAACAGTATAATATCTATGATAACTATGAAGTCAGTATTGGAATTCCATGTGTTTTGCCCTTGCAGCAAAAAAAAAAAAAAAAAAAAAAAAAAAATTCAACGTCTCCTCAACATTACGAAATTGTTCTTTGACAGCAGGCCAAAGCAGCCAGGTGGGCATTATGCAAATGTATAACATGGTGACATAGCTAAGTCACAGAAATAATGGCAGAACTACAAACGACTGGTTCAGGCAAGAGTTTTCTTTTGGATAGATTCAATCCTTTTGGTGATGACTTTGTGCTTTGTAATAGTTTGCAGATCATTTACATGCACAAATTGCTACATTACACACGAAGGGAAAGGGAAAGCTTTCGTCTACCCCTTTTCTCCATTAACAACTTTATAGTTAATTAAATCAAGTATTATCCTTCCCACTAGTCAGTGGCAGACCCAGTCATAGGTGACATAAGGAACCTGCGTGTTCCTCCCCACGCACAGCTGTCACAGATGAACTCTCAATTTCTCAATCAGAAAATCTCCATCCAAGTGTATTCACTAAATAAACAACCAAATACACCACCATTAACAATATACATCTACTTGCAAATCAAGTTTCAAGTTTGTATTTATAGCACATTTAAAAACAGCAAACAGGGCTGACCAAAGTGCTGAACAATAGACAAGATAAATAACAAGGACAAACCACACATTCATGACAAAATATCACAATGAATTAAAAGCTAAAGGAAAAAAAAGGGTTTTAAGAGACAGTTTAAAAACAGTTAGAGATTGAGCCGCTCTGATATAAACCGTAAGGCTGTTCCACAGCCTAGGGCCAGCAATCGCAAATGCTCTGTCTCCACTATTCTTTAACCGTGATCTGGGGACAGACAAAAGTCTCTGATCACCAGACCTCAGGTTTCATGTGGGATTGTGTGGACAGAGTAGCTGTTATGATGCGGCTGACCAGATTCTGGACAGCCAACATACAACACTACAACATTAAACAAGAACTCACAAAGACAGGGCTGAATCACAGGGCTTAAATACAAGGGACAAACAAGCAGGGCGGCCACGGCGGAGCAAACCCCTCGGGCGGTCATGGCGGTGAAGACCCCTCGGGCGGCCACGGCGGTGAAGACCCCTCGGGCGGCCACGGCAGTGAAGACCCATCGGGCGGCCACGGCGGAGAAGACCCTTCGGGCGGCCACGACGGTGAAAACCCCTCGGGCGGCCACGGCGGAGAAGACCCTTCGGGCGGCCATGGAGGAGAAGACCCTTCGGGTGGCCATGGCGGAGGGGACCCTTCGGCCAGCCATGGCGGTGCGGCCTTCATAGTCCCATCCAGGGTCCTACTGCCCCCCCCCCCCCCCAAAAAAATTTCTTAGGGGCAGCCATGGGGTCATCAGTAGGAACAGACACCGGCGCAGGATCAGCGGGCTCTGGCCCAGGATCAGCTGGCTCTGGCGCAGGATCAGCTGGCTCTGGCGCAGGATCAGCGGGCTCTGGCGCAGGATCAGCGGGCTCTGGCGCAGGATCAGCGGGCTCTGGCTCAGGATCAGCGGGCTCTGGCGCAGGATCGGACGGGACCAGCACATCATGGGACTCGGAATTGGGCTCATGGGCCATCATTGATGTGTGTGTAGCCCACACACACAGAATCGCCGCAGACATCACAATCAGCGCTGTATCTTGAGTGGACTCACGTGCGGTGTGCTCAGGCTCTGGCGGGCAGGCGACGGGCTCGGGCTCTGGCGGCCAGGCGACGGGCTGGACGTGGCTGACGTGAAGCTCTGGCTGGACGTGGCTGACGTGAAGCTCTGGCTGGACGGTCTCTGGCTGGACGGTCTCTGGCTGGACGGTCTCTGGCTGGACGGTCTCTGGCTGGACGGGCACGGGAGCGATGGTTCTCTTGGTAGCACGAACTGACATCAGCGGGGGGTCAGCCACGCTGGAAACAAGTCCTGGATGGCCATAGACCGATCCGATGGCTGGGTTGATGGTTGGGGCGACGTGGGGAAACTCAGGTTCTGCAAGTGCCGAACCGCCCAAGGAAAGTGCCAGATCAACAAACCCTTTCAGGGTCCAGCCAGTATGATCCTCCGGCATCACTTGAGTGATGTGCCAATCCAGCCCGCTACAAAACAGGTCCACGAGCTGGGCGTCATTTAGCGCTCCCAGATGATAACACGCCAAAAAGTCCCTCACATACCTCTCCAAGGGCTGGCCATCTTGAGACAGAGATGATAGGAATTTCCCTAAGGCCTGGTTGCTAACAACTGCTGGATCCATTGGCGGTGAGTTCTTCTGTTATGATGCGGCTGAAGCAGAGGAAAAAAGCAGGATCCAAGTGCAGCAGGGGGTTTTATTTAAATAATCTAGAAACTAACAAATACAGACAAGATAACCAGATTCTGGACAGCCAACATACAACACTACAACATTAAACAAGAACTCACAAAGACAGGGCTGAAACACAGGGCTTAAATACAAGGGACAAACGAGCTAAACGAGATAACAAGGGGCGTGGTATACATGAACACAAACGAGGAGCGGGAAAACAGGGAACAGGACTGAACCAAATGCACAAAGACGGGGGAACACAGACAGACATCACAACAGTAGCTCAGACAAATAGCTCAAATAGCCAGATTATTTACGGATTTAAAAACAAAGAGAAGAATTTTCAACTCAATTCTAAAATGCACAGGTAGCCAATGCAGTGATTTTAGAGAGAAGAGAGAGAAGACGTAGCTGGAAAAAAACAAGAACTAATCACCGCATTTATTTGTTTTTCAAATTTGAGGTTCTGATCCCAGAGAACACCTAAATTCTTAATGTAAGATGAAGTTGGATAAAGATAATCCAGATCAATGTTACTGCTATTATGGTTGCCATGGGGGCCAAAGACTATAACCTCGGTTTTGGATTCATTCAAAAATAAGACATTTTTACCACATTTTTACTTCTTCTAGGCATGCAAAATGAGATTTCAGAGCAGTATCTTTGTTGTGTTTCAGAGGCAAATAAATTTGTGTATCATCTGCATAGCAGTGAAATGATACACCATGCTTTCTGAAAATGGAGCCCAGAGGAAGTAAATATATGGAAAAAAGAATGGGTGCTAGAATAGACCCCTGCGGCACTCCACAGGAGAGTTGGGCTGGCGAGGAGTAAAAATTACCCAGTTTGACAGAAACTTATATTTGTTAGATACGATCTAAACCAACTGAGGACAGTTCCCTGGATGCCCACAAAATATTCTAGTCGGGATAAAAGAGTTTTATGATCAACTGTATCAAAGGCCGAGGTTAAGTCTAACAGTATTAGGATCACAGAGTCACCAGCGTCAGTCGCTAACAGTACATCATTAGAAACC
>JARWKJ010000335.1:0-21995 GCA_029959095.1 Rhinichthys osculus | reverse complement strand
TAATAACTACTGTTAATGAATCTGTTTGAGATCGAACTAACGCTGGATGTTTTGCTATAGATTACAGACATGCATCTGAGGGATATTTCTCATTTTGCTTTATTTCCAGATTCACTCATCGGCTCGTTCTTACACACTAGAGCTCGTTCACACACGCACTCTTCAAACACGACGCTTTAAATCTCTCGACAAACTAAAAGACGTAAATGACATTAGTGTGTGTTCTACATAAAAGATATGATTGCACTGAATGTCAGCTTGCTGATTTTGCTCAAGATCAGGATTAACTGAGTCCACATGTCATGCAAACGAGAAACTCTTCTTCTAACCGCAGCTCGAGATCTGTCGCTCACACACACACCTCTGCGATGCTGTTTGTGAATGTTTGTTAGTAACTTAACTTTAAACTTTATTGTCCTCAAAGGCAATTCTTTGTGTAGACAGCAGTATACACATGCACATATAACAACACAACACACAAATTACAATCAATCATTTAAAAACCTAATAACAGCAGGTATAAAGGAATTTCTGTATCTGTTTGATTTACACAAGGGGAGTTTAAATCTCCGTCCTGAAGGAAGTAGTTGAAGTTCAGTACATAATGGATGAGTGACATCAGAAAGGACTAACTGGCCCTTCCTAGTCATCCTATGCTCATAAATTTGTGTGATGGTCCTTAAATCGATCCCAACTCTCTTGCTACACATTGTCAACTTCCTCCTATTCTTAACATTATGATTATCATACCAACAAATAATAGAAAAACTTAAAACAGCTTCAATAAAACATTTTCATAAAAGAAACATCCATGTTAAAAGTTCAAAGTTTCCTTAGAAAATACATACGCTGAAGAGCCTTTCCTCTAATGATATCAGTGTTTGCCTCAAATTGTAGTTTGTCATCAAATACAGTCCCTAAATATTTGTACTGTGTAACCACTTCTACCTGATGACAGAAGGCAACACAGGTACAGAGTTCTTCTTACGGAAATCAATGAACATCTCTTTTGTTTTTGAGGCATTAATATTTAGAAATGAAGCATCACACCATTTGATAAAATGATCTGTCACAGGACCAAAAGTCTGATTCAAACTCATTAAGAAGCGACACAATCACAGTCATCCGCAAATTTAACAATGTGTCTCCCATTAAAAGTACTACGACAGTCGTCAGTATATAAAGAAAACAGAAGAGGGGACAGAACGCAACCCTGTGGGGTACCAGTGGAAGACCACAGTACATTCGGCAACACTCCATTGACACGTACTCTTTGGGATCTATTAGTTAAAAAATCCACCAACCAACACACAATGTTAAAATCTAAATACATTTATTTGCCAAAATAAAAGGCTGAACACAATTAAAAGCAGAAGAAAAATCAATAAATAGCAAATGTACATGATTTTTTTTGCCTTCCAAATGTCTTAAAATCATATTCAGTAGGGTACAAGTGGCATCATCAACTCCTCTACCAGATCTATATGCAAACTGCATAGGATCAAGTGCTGACTGTGTTAAGGCGAAAATCTCCTTCCTTACTATTTTTTCAAAAGATTTCATAACCAAGGAGGTTAGTGCAACAGGCCTATAATCTTTCAGAGAAGGAGAATCTCTTTTTTTCGCAATTGGCACCACAATGGCATCTTTCCATAGACGAGGGACTTTAGAAAGTTGTAATGATTCACTAAAAATAAATGAATAAATCCCTGAGAGCTGCTCTGCACAGTTCCTCAGCCTACCACCAATGTTATCAGGGCCTGGACTTTTCCCAACCTTAACCTGTTTAAAACAACTACGTACATCAGCTTTATTAATTTGAAGTCACTGAATTCCCACAATAATCAGACAGTTCTTTTAAAAAATCATGAATATCAAAACGTGTATAAAAAGAGTTAAAATCATCAGCTAATTCATGATCAGATTTCCCTCCTAAAGTAATACATTTGTATAATACATAGTACGATGGTTTCCTGAAACATGACTCGTTAAACTGCTGATAACGACCATAGTTGTCTAACGATGCTTTCGGGAAACACTGCCCTGTTTACTTCCTGTCTCTATGAAGCCCCTCCTCCTGAAAGCACACTGGCTCTGATTGGTCGGCTGGAGCAGTGTGTTGTGATTGGTCGAGCGCTTCGAGTGTGATTGGGAAATGCCCCGCCCCTTTCCATAACCGCCAGTTTAACACACTACTAACTAACTCAACCAGGCCCCGCCCCTTTATTCTGCGTATGAATTATTATAATGAGGAATATTGTGACGTGTTCGAAACTCGAGACTACAATGAAGGCGTTTCAGGAGTTCAGGAACACTGACGCTGATATAGAGGAGAACTGGAGCTTCTCATGATCACACAGCAACATCACACACTAAACACAGACGGGAACTGCTCTTTAATGATCATCTGAACATGTTCTGCTGGTGTTCTGGTCCGCAGGGGTCCGGTTCTGTGTGTGGTGATGAGCTCGACTGGAGACCAGTGTTTCAGCGGGGGTTTAGACGGATCCATTCAGAGCTGGAACACTCCCAACCCCAACATCGACCCCTACGACTCCTACGGTACGCTCCAGTGTGTGTGTGTGTGTGTGAGAGCACTCCCAACCCCACTTGTCCACTTGCATGACGTTTTTCCTCTATTTGGCCCAAGTGTTCAAGTCGGCGTAAAGACAGCAAGTGTGTGTAGAACTTCTGATTACTCGAAGGGACACACTTGTAGTTTTGCTTATCACTTTTATGATGGACAGATGCACTTTTATGATGGACAGATGCACTTTTATGATGGACAGATGCACTTTTATGATGGACAGATGCACTTTTATGATGGACAGATGCACTTTTATGATGGACAGATGCACTTTTATGATGGATAGATGCACTTTTATGATGGACAGATGCACTTTTATGATGGACAGATGCACTTTTATGATGGACAGATGCACTTTTATGATGGACAGATGCACTTTTATGATGGATAGATGCACTTTTATGATGGACAGATGCACTTTTATGATGGACAGATGCACTTTTATGATGGATAGATGCACTTTTATGATGGATAGATGCACTTTTATGATGGACAGATGCACTTTTATGATGGACAGATGCACTTTTATGATGGATAGATGCACTTTTATGATGGATAGATGCACTTTTATGATGGATAGATGCACTTTTATGATGGATAGATGCACTTTTATGATGGATAGATGCACTTTTATGATGGACAGATGCACTTTTATGATGGATAGATGCACTTTTATGATGGATAGATGCACTTTTATGATGGACAGATGCACTTTTATGATGGATAGATGCACTTTTATGATGGACAGATGCACTTTTATGATGGACAGATGCACTTTTATGATGGACAGATGCACTTTTATGATGGACAGATGCACTTTTATGATGGATAGATGCACTTTTATGATGGACAGATGCACTTTTATGATGGATAGATGCACTTTTATGATGGACAGATGCACTTTTATGATGGACAGATGCACTTTTATGATGAATAGATGCACTTTTATGATGGATAGATGCACTTTTATCATGGATAGATGCACTTTTATGATGGACAGATGCACTTTTATGATGGACAGATGCACTTTTATGATGGATAGATGCACTTTTATGATGGACAGATGCACTTTTATGATGGACAGATGCACTTTTATGATGGATAGATGCACTTTTATGATGGACAGATGCACTTTTATGATGGACAGATGCACTTTTATGATGGACAGATGCACTTTTATGATGATAGATGCACTTTTATGATGGACAGATGCACTTTTATGATGGATAGATGCACTTTTATGATGGATGCACTTTTATGATGGATAGATGCACTTTTATGATGGACAGATGCACTTTTATGATGGACAGATGCACTTTTATGATGGACAGATGCACTTTTATGATGGATAGATGCACTTTTATGATGGATAGATGCACTTTTATGATGGATAGATGCACTTTTATGATGGACAGATGCACTTTTATGATGGATAGATGCACTTTTATCATGGATAGATGCACTTTTATGATGGATAGATGCACTTTTATGATGGATAGATGCACTTTTATGATGGACAGATGCACTTTTATGAAGGACAGATGCACTTTTATGATGGACAGATGCACTTTTATGATGGACAGATGCACTTTTATGATGGATAGATGCACTTTTATGATGGATAGATGCACTTTTATGATGGATAGATGCACTTTTATGATGGACAGATGCACTTTTATGAAGGACAGATGCACTTTTATGATGGACAGATGCACTTTTATGATGGACAGATGCACTTTTATGATGGATAGATGCACTTATGATGGATAGATGCACTTTTATGATGGATAGATGCACTTTTATGATGGATAGATGCACTTTTATGATGGATAGATGCACTTTTATGATGGACAGATGCACTTTTATGAAGGACAGATGCACTTTTATGATGGACAGATGCACTTTTATGATGGACAGATGCACTTTTATGATGGATAGATGCACTTATGATGGATAGATGCACTTTTATGATGGATAGATGCACTTTTATGATGGATAGATGCACTTTTATGATGGATAGATGCACTTTTATGATGGACAGATGCACTTTTATGAAGGACAGATGCACTTTTATGATGGACAGATGCACTTTTATGATGGACAGATGCACTTTTATGAAGGACAGATGCACTTTTATGATGGACAGATGCACTTTTATGATGGACAGATGCACTTTTATGATGGACAGATGCACTTTTATGATGGACAGATGCACTTTTATGATGGATAGATGCACTTATGATGGATAGATGCACTTTTATGATGGATAGATGCACTTTTATGATGGATAGATGCACTTTTATGATGGATAGATGCACTTTTATGATGGACAGATGCACTTTTATGAAGGACAGATGCACTTTTATGATGGACAGATGCACTTTTATGATGGACAGATGCACTTTTATGATGGATAGATGCACTTATGATGGATAGATGCACTTTTATGATGGACAGATGCACTTTTATGATGGACAGATGCACTTTTATGATGGATAGATGCACTTTTATGATGGATAGATGCACTTTTATGATGGATAGATGCACTTTTATGATGGATAGATGCACTTTTATGAAGGACAGATGCACTTTTATGATGGATAGATGCACTTTTATGACTGACACTCTTTCTCTCTCTCTATCTCTCTCTCTCTCTCTCTCTGGTAGAGCCGTCAGTGCTGCGCGGGTCATTGTGTGGACACACAGATGCAGTGTGGGGTTTGGTCTACAGCTCGGCTCATCACACACTGCTGTCCTGCTCCGCTGACGGGACCGTGAGACTCTGGAACGCTGCAGACGCTGCTCCCGCCATCGCCCTCTTCAACCAGAACCAAGGTCACACACATACATATTTAACACTTCCGTTTGCAAAAAAATATCGTTTATATTTTATTTTTGTATTTTATAATATTTTATGAATGATAATAGTTTAATAATGATCTGTTTTCTCTTATTTTGTTAATGATGATGATGGTTAGATGATATCCGCATTGAAACTGACCCCAAAATAACATAAAATAACATAATAAAAGTCTTAAAGGTGCAGTGTGTAAATTTTAGTGGCATCTAGTGGTGAGGTTGTGAACTGCACCCAACAGAAGTTACGGTGGCCGACAGGAAGTGATGTCGCCGTCTGAGACAGTAACAGTAGCCAGTTAACCAATGAGGTTTCTTTACAAAGATAAATTGAGAAATGAGGTTTACTTGATTATTCAGTAAAACTATGTTATCGTGAATATTATTGTCACTTGTTCATCATTGTGTCAGTGTTTTATTCGCTGAGTTTAGCAGCTTCATATCATGAAGAACAACATAGTGACGAAACGCGTTTGTCCGCTCAGGGCCACCGTAGAAACATGTCGATGTAAGCGGACCCGCGGTGTGTGTAGAGAGAAACGCCTCAGTCTAAGCTAATAAACACATAGCGGTTCATTATGTAAGATCTTTATACACCACTGAACACACAGTTATGTTTATAATATTGCATTTATTACACACTGCACCTTTCAAGAAAGATTTACCACACACCACTATATATATATATATATATTATGAATGAATAATCTTTTTTGTTTGTTTTATTACTGTCATTAATGATCATGGTTAGATGATATCAGGATTGAAATACACCCCAAAATAACAAAGAAATATGATTTAACACATCAGTTTACAAATTTTTATTTTTTAAATTTCATTATTTTGCTGTCATTTGTAATTCTGGTTAGATGATATTAGGATTGAAATTCACCCCAAAATACATAAAATAAAATATGAAGTCATTCTTTAATTCTTTAAGACTTTTATTATGTTTTATTATTTTATTTTATTTAAAAAATTTATATCAGTTAATGATTATGATTAGCTCATATAGGGTTCGAAACACGCCCCAAAATAATTGAGTCTTAAAGAATGATTTAGCTTAATGATCAGTTTACAAAAATAAAAGCTGAGTTTATGAATGTGGTGTGAACCGTGTGAGAGACCCGTGTGTGTTTGCCTGTGCTCCAGAACTGGGCGTCCCGTCGTCAGTGGATCTGGTGTGCTGTGACCCGGCTCACATGGTGACGTCCTTCAGTAACGGCAGGACCGGCATCTTCAACATGGAGACCCGACAGATGATCCTGGAGCTGGAGTCGCAGGCCGCCGGGAAACCCGGTAATATTCCCACATCAGACACCAGCTCTACTACACACACACATTCATATCTCTAATGTTCTGCTGTTTGCCACAGTGTTTCACATTCACCGAGAACAGAACGCTTGACCCTTAAAATCCTTAAAAAAAAAATATATATATTTTTCAGAGTGGTTAGAATTCCATTTTTAAATGATTTATTGGCAACACTTTACAATAATGTTCTATTTGTTAACATTAATTAACTACATTAACTAGAACTAACAAACAACAAAACTTCTACAGCATTTATTAATCTTTATTCATTTAAACACTAAAACATGACTAATAATACATTTTTCATATCAAACGTTGTACATTAGTGAACTAACAATGAACAACTTTTTATTAACTAACATGAAGATTAATAAATGCTGTGAAAATAAATTGCTCATTGTTAGTCCATGCTAGCTAATGCATTAGGCAATGTTGACAAATTACACCTACCAATTTATTATTTTCTTTTATTTGTAGTTATATATTTGTACACTGGTATGTATTAATTCCTGTTATTGGTACGTGACACAAAAAAACCCTAAAACCGCCCTATAAAAAAAAAACAATAAAAAAAAAAACTGCTCCATAAATAAATAAAACAAAAATAATAAAACTTCCTCATAAATAAAATTAAAATAATTTTCAAATAAAAAATTGGGGGGGGGGGAACCCTAAAACTGCCCTATAAACATTTTTTTTTAAAAAAAGCCCTATAAATAAAATTAAAATAAAACTGCCCCAAAAATAAAAAATAAAACTGCCCTGTTAAAAAAAAATAAAAAAAAAAAATTAATTGCCCTATAACTAAAAAAAACAACTAAAACTGCCCTATAAAAAGAAGAATTAATCTGAAACTACCCTATAAATAAATAAATAATAATTTTAAAAAAAATGCTCCATAAATATATTTTTTTAAACTAAAACTGCCCCATAAATAAATTAATAAATTAAACTGCCCTATAAAAAAAATAAAAAAAATAAAACTGCCTCATAAATTACAAAATTTGAAAAAAAACTAAAACTGCCCTATAAAAAAACAAAAAAAAACTGCCCTATAAATAAAATAAAAATAAAACTGCCCTGTTAAAAATAAAAAAAATTAAACTGCCCTATAAATCTATTTAAAAAAAACTAAAACTGCCTCATAAAAAAAAAAAAAAAAAATTTAAACTAAAAACTAAAACTGCCCTATAAAAAAAAGAAACTGCCCTATATATAAAAAATATAAATAAATTAAACTGCCCCATAAATAAAATATTTGAACCCCCCCTCCCCTAAAACTGCCCTAAAAAATTTTTTTTTTTAAACTGCCCTATAAATAAAAAAATAAAATAAATAAAACTGCCCCATAATTATATATTTTTTTAACTAAAACCACCCTATTAAATAAATTTAATAAAAACGTAAACTGCCCTATAAATAGAAGATGAGTGTCTGGTAACATCCCATGATCCTCTCTGACCTCTGACCTGTGTGATCTTCAGATGCGCCGTGTCAGATCAATAAAGTCCTGAGCCACCCGACGCTTCCCATCACCGTAACGGCACAGGAGGATCGGCACATACGCTTCTTCGACAATAACACCGGTAACAGAGGGACATTAAGAGCCCACAGTTATTATTATGATGATGATGATGATGATGATGACGATGATGATGATGCTTATGTTGATGTTTCGTCTCAGGCAAGTGTATTCACTCTATGGTGGCTCATCTCGATGCTGTAACCAGTCTCGCGGTGGATCCCAACGGACTCTATCTGATGTCCGGCAGTAAGTTCACGCATATGGATCATAATCACGCAAACGCTTCTAATGGTGTTCTTTCATTAGGGAAAGATCATAAACGGCTCAAAAGAACCCTAAAAACATCAATTTTACTCTGATTTTGCTTTGCTCATAAGTAGAGATTGGCTGATTTTACCGATATCTAAAGATGAAAATCCAGCGTTTAATGTTGTTTATGTGTGTATGTGGTGTTTTTAATACGCTTAAACCATGTGTAAGTTCATAAGTCGACAGCATTGCTGAGTATTTCCTCCTTAAAACTGCAGTGAACCAAAGACAGTCTCAAAAACACGGTTTGAAATCGCTGGTGTTTCTGACATCACAAACGACCTTGTAACCAATCAGATCAACGTGTGATCGTCAACCAGTGGATCTCTGAGCTGAGGGAGTGAGTGGAGGCGGGGCTCATCTGCATATTCATAGAGCCGAGCATACTAAATGAGGTGTCGAGTTACATTCAAGATATTTTAAGGCATGAATAAACGTTTAAATATGTAATTTCGCTGATCAAAGACGGGTTTTAAGGGATAATATGATTGACTACAGGCGGACTGTAGAACAGAGGCGTCTGCCGTGAGGCCTGAGGAATACACCCGTCGTTAGACCTTAAAACACACAGTCGTTCTGTTTAGTTTCCAGCTCACGGTTTCCTTGGTTTGTTGCCATGGTTTCTCATTAGTTCTCACCTGTTCCCTGTTTCTTTGATTGTTTCTTCAGTTCTACGTTGAAGTTATTAGTATATATCACGTGGTTATTGACTACAGGGGGACTTTAAACAGTTTGGTCAGATTAGTGCTGTTTTTTTAATTGTCAAAATCAAATAAACGGATAAATGTTCTGTGTATCGGCACAGAAACATCCGTATCGGTCATCAAAAACAATCAACATCAGTCAATCTCTACTTATGAGCAGCGTTATCCTTGTGTGTGTGTGTGTGTGTGGATCAGTCAGAGGAAGTTGTTGATGTGTGTGTGTGTGTGTGTGTGTGTGTGTCTCAGGTCACGACTGCTCCGTGCGTCTGTGGAACATGGAGAACAAGACGTGCATCCAGGAGTTCACGGCTCACCGGAAGAAGTTCGACGAGTCGATCCACGACGTGGCGTTTCATCCCAGCAAATGCTACATCGGCAGCGCGGGAGCCGACGCCCTCGCTAAAGTCTTCGTATGACCTCTGACCTCCGACCCAAACCGCTTCCACGAACTCGAAGCTGATGATCCGGGCGGGCCTGGTGCTCGAGGGGAAGCACACACACACACACACACACGAGGAGCGTCTCGGCTCCTCCTCCGTTCAGCCTCACAGGAAGTTACACGCTTCCTAGATTAATTTCTTTTATTTCCCTTTCATTATGTCTCTCCGGACGTGAGCATTATTCCTCTCCTTTTAAACGACGTGCCTTTTGCTTCAAACAGTCTCCAGAAAGTCGGGCTCTCTCCGTTCCTCTCCGGCGCCTGGAAATAAACGTTTAAACTCAAATACGTCACATGATTGCGAGTTCTAGAGCCGGATGGTCTGAACACACTGAGGCGAGCGTCAGATCCGACTCCGGTCCGCCGCTGTTAATTTATTCAATACAATCTGTACATAATATAACATGAAAACGGCTCAGAAAACTTCTACGATTCTAAATGTTCGTGTCGGGATATAAACCAATCAAGACGCTCGCTCACCCCGGAGTCACATGACCAGCGTCAGGCAGAACCCTGATCTGCTCGTTCTCTGTTAGAGTCTCGACTCTGTGGTGGATCCGTCTCTGACGCGCTTCTTCAACCTTCATAAGCGCTAACGTTGAATTAATAATATTAATATTTTAATGCGTAAACCTGCAGTTTCTCCTCGATTTGATAAAACTCCGTTTGCCTGTTTATGGATGTTTTTATTTTTAAAAACGGCCCGTCTGTGAAACCCTCTCCGGTCAGATCCTTAACGCTGACCGCTTGATTAGAGTTTATGAATATTTGTGATTATGCGGAAAAAGTCTTATAATAGTTTGAATGTGTTGCAGTTTTTGACAAGCTGTACTCAAAGTACAACGATTCGGGATCTATATTTGTCTGAAATCTGTGATGTTTATTTATTTTTGCCTTTTTCATCTTTTGTTTTGCCTGTGATGCCAAACGAATGACCGGTGATGCGGTGCGCCGTGATTGGCCCTCGCTCGCCCGCCGCACAGGTGGTGGTTTATGTATTTGATATGTAATAGTTTGGAACAGATACTAGTGTTTTTTATCATTGTGTGACTGGTGGTCGGCTGCAGATAGATCGTAACACACGTTTGCAGGTTGAGGTTGTTTATTTGAACTCTTCTGCTTTATTTGGATTGGTCTGTGATTACTTGAACTCTAGACGTGCGTGTGCAGGTCTGCGTGTTTTTAACTGCTAGGATAGAGATTTCTGCTTTTATGGGGATCGTTTGCCTTTACATGATGACACGAGCACTACACGAGAACTGAGTGTTTGTGTGTGTCCTTCAGGCGGAGGTTTGCTACTCGACCAAATGTTGTTAAAGGACTAGTTCAGCCAAACGTGAAATCTGTCAGCGTTTACTCGCCCTCAAACCCGCGGGACTTTCTCTACGAATTTTTTTTTTTTTTAAAGTTATGTTACTTTTTATATCACAATTCTGATTTTTTTTTTTTTTTTTTTTTATTCTGACGGAAAAAATTGCGAATAATTTCTCGCAATTACAAATTTAAAACTTTTATTCTCAGAATTGAAAAAACAAACTAGGAATTACGAGGAAAATACGATAGGGCTTTAATTGCGATATATAAACTTGAAATTCTGAGCGTAAAAAATGTCAAAATTGTGATATACCCTATTAAAAATGGTAATTTTTTAATATCACAGTTTTGACTTTCTCTCAACTGTGTGTCTATATTCTCCGAACTGTAAAAAACAATATTGCGAGTATCTCACAAGTCAATCTTTTTTCTCAAAGTAATTGCAACTTTTTGTCACAGTTCTGACATTTTTTCAGATTTTTGAGTTTATCTCCCAATTCTGATTTTTAAAAAAATCAATTGCGAATAATTTCTCGCAACTACAAATTTAAAACTTTTTTTCTCAGAATAAAAAAAAACAAACTAGGAATTACGAGGAAAATACGATAGGGCTTTAATTGCGATATATAAACTTGAAATTCTGAGCGTAAAAAATGTCAAAATTGTGAAATACACGCTATTAAAAATGGCAATTTTTTAATATCACAGTTTTGACTTTCTCTCAACTGTGTGTCTATATTCTCCAAACTGTGAATTTTGAGTTTATCTCCCAATTCTGAGGTAAAAATTCAATTGCGAATAATTTCTCGCAATTCCAAATTTAAAACTCAAAGTTGACTTTTTTTCTCAGAATTGTAGGATAAAATATTATAAAGTCTGAATTGTGAGATAGTGGCTATTCTTGCAATTCAAAATAATAATTGTGACACTTAGTGAGCTGCTCATTTTACGGTGTTGAACAGAATCTCCACGCGATTAAAACACGAGGGTGATTAAATAGTCATTTTTTTCATTTTTGGATTCTTCTCCTTTAAATCTGAGGCACGTTTGACGTTAAGCTCGTGCACAGAGAGCGCGCGCTGGTTTGGGACGTTGAAAGGGAACCGCGTGCGTGTTTTCGTACTAGTAAATATATTTTCTGATTTCGTTCATTCTCGGTGCGTATTCATTTTAGATATATAAGAAAGAATCTCAATATGTATAGTTTTAAAGTATTGATCAACAGTCTATTTATGAACCAGAATACAGTGTATATTAACATTGCGAAGCTAACTGAGGATGAGCGGATGTAGTGCTGAGAGAGTCGTTCGCGCCACCTGCTGGTCAGAGATGGGAACTGTACAGCGGACTCGGCTACTGAACATACTAACGTGCTAAACGGAGATTTAATAACCGGTTACTGATCGATCGACGCGCTTCACTGATTAGCGGAAACATTCGAGTTGAGATGGAGAATTTGAAGGGAGTTTGATTGGACGATCGGGCTGTGACGTCACTCACGAGACGTGTTCCGGTTCCGCCTGTATAGAGCTGTCACTGAACTTTTACCCTTTTGGTTGTATAGAGAGAGAGTGGGAAGATTGTTAATAAATGCTATACTCCTCTTGTACATATTTTATTATTGATATTACAGTTTATTCTTGATTTCTTGTTGTATTCTTTTTTTTTTCCTCAGATGGACATTTATCAATATAATACAATAATAAAAGAATATGTTGTATTTCACGTGTGTTTTGTATTTTGTGATTCATGCAGTGACTCTCCATGGGTTCCTGCGCTCATGGAAAACCTGGAAAAGTCTTGGAAATTTCAATGATGGATACACATTTTTTTTCTTAAGCTCAAAAATAGAATTATTTCATGAAGAATTTGATATTCTGATATATTGATGTAAGCCACATGTGAAGGTCACGTGTCACAGGTGATGTTGCAGTAAGTCACCGCGGCCACCAGGGGGCGCTGCAGGACTCATTATTTTAGTAGACTGAAATTCATATATATATATTTTTTTTCAAAACCTCTCACTGTTTTTTTAAAGATATTAATACTTGTATTCATTAAAGACGCATTCAAAGTGTAAAGATATTTATAATGTTACAAAAGATTCTATTTAAAATAAATGCTGTTCTGATCTTTCTCTTCAGCAAAGGAAAATGAGCAATGTTTCACGATTTCCATAAATATGAAGCAGCACAACTGTGTTCAGCTTTCATCACAGGAATTTTTATTTTTGATATGAACAACTATAATCTCACGTGTAACTGAAAGCAAATGACAGAAGTGCAAGAACAAAAATAAACGCATTATTTTTATTTTCCACGGTGTTTTCATTAAAGGCACGAAGACGTACGAGCGTTTTCATGAGGTGAATGTTCACATTAGATGTTAAAGTCACCAAAAACAACTGTATAAATCACGTCTGACTCTCCAATTATCTAATTACACTATCTCTCCCCGTGTTCTCCTGAATGCTGGATCTAAAGGGCTCCGCTTTGTGTTTAGCGCATTCATTTATGACTCATTCGAAATGTCTTTTTATTCTGATGACGTCATTAATTAATTAGCCTAATTAACTGCGAGCATTAAAAAGACGCGATCGCGGCTGCATACTGTACTTTCCTATTATATAGCTGAAAATAAGTATGTCCGTATTCATAAAAAAAGTAGGCAAAAAGTTCCCGGATGAGCAACTACTTCCGGTGAGATTTTTGGGGTCTTTTTATTTATCTTCATTTTTTTTTTAATTCAAGAAACAGATGCAAATATACACACACTCAGGAGAACATAAGAGTAAAAACAAAACAAAAAAACATTCGTATGTAAAGTCAGATATCTAAAGGAAGTACTGAGACACAGGATAAAGAGAAAATAAAAGATTAAGTACCCTAAATATTTTTAGGGAAACAAAGATCTAGATTCTGAAGTGTACGATTGTATAAGTCTTCAGACGCATCCCAAATTGCCTATGCACTGATTATATACTGGTTTGTAAGATAAATAGTTGACACAAAATATATAATAAAATATACAAAATAAGTGCCAACTCAAGAGAGTATTAAAGAAAACAACTGGAATGTCATCATTATGTTTGATGTTTCGAGTTTAATATCTTGTGATGAAGTGCATGTAAACACAAAACTGTCTTTAATAATGCAGATGTACACAGTTGTTAAAAAACAATATTTCACATTTACATCCATCATTTACAAAAATAGCTTACATCATTACCATGAAACTGAAGTCGCTCACATATAATTTATTAGTATTTATTTTATTATTTTTCTCAGTTTCCTTTGATGCTATTATGAATGTAATAGATGATAGTCGAATACATTGTGATCCTCTGTATGTGCATGTTGTTATTGTTCTGTTATGCAATAAAAAAAAAAAAAATAAAAATAAAAAAACAGCAACCGGCCCGATCCCTGGTGATCTACAGTCTGGCGCACTCGTACTCGGGCGTGTCTGACGGCTCGGGCGCGCTGATGAAGTACACCTGTTTGCCGGCAGGGGGCGGAGTCTCGGGGCGAAGGCTGGGGGCGGGGTTTGCCGGCTCTCCTCCTGCACGGCTCTTCTTCTCGCGCTGCTCCTCGGGTCTCCTGAAGCGCTGCCGCGGGGCCCTGGGCGACGCCCCCTCCGCCTTCCCCTTGATCTTTTTGAAGCGCTTGAGTTTGACGGTGTCTTTCCCGTCGCCTCTACACGGCAGCAACACGCTCACGTCCTTGCGGAACTTGGAGCTCAAGCCGAAGTAGATGAGCGGGTTGTAGAAGCTGGCGGACTTGGCGAAGAGCCGCGTGAAGATGCTGGTGAGGTTGGGCACGTGGAAACCCCACGCCGACCACATGGACACCACGGCGTACGGAGACCAGGCCAGGATGAACGCCGTGCAGATCACAATAGACACCTGAGGACCAAACACACTGAACTGACTTCAGCTGGACTGAGACGCTATTCTCTCCTGGACACACACTCTGCTGCATTATTCTCCTGTATCTCTGTAAAGCTGAAACTCTCAGTGCTGTAGAAAGCGCTGTATAAATAAAGATAACTCGAAGGTATGCCCTGATTGGCCAGTAGGGGGCGCCACAGCGATCATGAACGCGATGTGTAAGCATGCTTTATGAAGTTAACATGGAAAATGTGCTTTACTTTAGGGGTTTACTCGTGTTAAACACTTTTCAAATGAAAGTGAGCCAGTGAGTGGTCCTCTGCTGCCATCTACTGTTATAATGTTCATTTAGTCACTCTACTCACTAATACAGTCCTTTTCACACGGTTTGCTTTCGCATTAATTTTTATACATTATAAAATCCCTATTATAACAATTCGCCTTTGGCTAAGCCACACCCTAGAATGTAGATTGACCAATCACAGCGCAGCCAAGAACGAGCTCCCACAGAGGTCCGACACTTTTTCACAGCGCTCCATTGACTTTAACACAGGCGTCTCATATTTTTGGTCTCGGCCGGCGATTACCGTCGTAGTTTTATCAAAAATATGGTTAAACGTTGTGCCTGGGGCGTTTGTAACACAGATACACGTTTCCCAGAGAGGTTGGAGGGGGGTGTCTGTTTTTTTCCCTTCCCAAAACCGAAGTCAAATCCTGACAAGTGTCGTCTAGCACACGCTGCTAATAAATACACCGCTATACTCGCGTAGTCCTTATAGAAGTGAATAGAGACCTCCAGCTTTGCATGAACAGTGTTGCTCCTTGATATTGTGAGTCCCAGCCTCCGTCTCCATTAGTAGGATATGTGCTGGGTCATTTGTTGACTGTGACCGGTGTGCTTTTGCCTCTATTTGGATGCCTTGTTGTTCCTTGCGTTTCGCCTGTATGTCGTGAATAAAGCCTTCGAACGTATATTGCAGCCCCTTTCGCCTACTTCTATCGGACACTTTATTTGCTGCTTTATAAAAGTTTGATAAAATTTCAGCAGGAAGAGCCGTCACAGCATAAGCCATGTTGATACCAGTGTTGCCAGATTGGGACAGTGATTTCCAGCCCAAAAGCTCACCAAAACCCGCCCACTACAAGAAAAAAACGCCCAAAATTTTACTGCCAAAATAATGTGATATAATTTCATTACCATGTCATTTAAGGTTGATAAGCACAATTTATCTCCTTTAAACAAAATAACGATGATAAAAAAAAAAAAATCACAAAAACGGATCAAAACAGGGCAATAATTAAGGAGAATTAGCCAATATGACTAAAATGTCCAGGTGGACACTGTCAAAACGGCAATCAAGAAATGAACCGATGACTTTAACCCTCGGAAGTACACATTAAATTTAATAGTAACTTTGAACAATTAAAAACAAAGAACGATTCAGTGCGTCGGCGTCCTCGCACATTCTATATAAGTCTATATGAATTATCTTTCACTCCAACAAATGATTGCAGAACATAACGCAGAATTTAGCAGTCAAAATGGATTCATCGTTGATTCAAACCTTTTTCAGCAGCTGTCAGGGACGTAGAGTGCAGTCTGGATGGTGTAACGTTAAAGTTGCAGATGTTTGGTTAGGCTAGTGTGCACATATGACATGGACAGGAATCGTCCCATATTTGATTTCAATTCAAGTCATTCAACTGTGCTCTCCTCTCAGAGTTATATTCACCATAGAGTGATCTCCTTCCACGTGTGCGTTTTTTAGAGTTGCTCACTACTTTACACTCTTTTGTATAGTAGGCTATGTCACTTTGCCTTAGCGATCACTTGAATATACAGCTACAACTTCTCGCGCTCAATCGCGTCTGCCTGCGGATCGCTGATTGGCTAAAAGTGCGTGCTCGTCGGTGATGTCAACACTAACGCCAGCTGACTCTGCATGAGCGTGTGTGTACAGTAATGTCATGATGACTGATTTTATGGACTACATGCACTTTAGTTTCGTTTTTTTAACCAATTAGACTGTAGATGTTTGAAAACCGCCGAAATGATCCCAAACCAGCCCAAATTTTGACCACCCGCCCAAACCCTTTTTTACCCGCACAATCAAATTCAAAACCGCCCAATCTGGCAACACTGGTTGATACCAGAGCCCAGATGAAGTTTGTTTGTCGGACGTAGCAACAGTAACTAAGGGGGGCGGGGCTTAGCCAAAGGCGAATTACAATCACATTTTGTCAAAGTTTATAGATAGAGCACTTTCCTAAGGTGTCAGTTTTGACAATTATTGTGAAACCTGAAAAACATCATATTTCTCTTTGTTTCTTTCTCTCTCATTTTATTCTAACTCTAAAATAAGTCTGAATGCTAAAACACTCCTGAACGCAGTGAAGCCAGACTCACGATAGTGACGTCCCTCTCGATCTTGCGCTGCCTGTCGGTCAGGTCGCCCTCCGCTGACATGGCATTGCCGCGCTTCACCGTGTTTATGATGGACACGTAGGAGAACAGCATGATCAGCACGGGCACGAAGAAGCAGAAGATGAGGATGGAGATGATGTAGGACTTGTGGATGGTGGAATAGTTCGCTTTGACCCAGTCGATCTCGCAGGTGCCGTACCCTCGGTCTGCCGAACAGAGAGAAAGATACATTTTGAGTGTGTGTGTGTGTGAGTGAGTGAGTGAGTGAGTGAGTGAGTGAGTGAGTGTGTGAGTGAGTGAGTGAGAGTGTGAGTGAGTGTGTGAGTGAGTGAGTGAGTGAGTGAGTGAGAGAGTGAGTGTGTGAGTGAGTGTGTGAGTGAGTGAGTGTGTGAGTGTGTGAGTGAGTGAGTGAGTGTGTGAGTGTGTGAGTGAGTGAGTGAGTGAGTGAGTGAGTGAGTGAGAGAGTGAGTGTGTGAGTGAGTGTGTGAGTGAGTGTGTGAGTGTGTGAGTGAGTGTGTGAGTGTGTGAGTGAGTGAGTGAGTGAGTGAGTGAGTGAGTGAGTGAGAGAGTGAGTGTGTGAGTGAGTGTGTGAGTGAGTGAGTGAGTGAGTGAGTGAGTGAGAGAGTGAGTGAGTGAGTGTGTGAGTGAGTGTGTGAGTGTGTGAGTGAGTGAGTGAGTGTGTGAGTGTGTGAGTGAGTGTGTGAGTGAGTGAGTGAGTGAGTGAGTGAGTGAGTGAGTGTGAGTGAGTGAGTGAGTGAGTGAGTGAGTGAGTGAGTGAGTGTGTGAGTGAGTGTGTGAGTGTGTGAGTGTGTGAGTGAGTGAGTGTGAGTGAGTGAGTGAGTGAGTGAGTGAGTGTGAGTGAGTGAGTGAGTGAGTGAGTGAGTGTGAGTGAGTGAGTGAGTGAGTGAGTGAGTGAGTGAGTGAGTGAGTGTGTGAGTGAGTGTGTGAGTGTGTGAGTGAGTGAGTGTGTGAGTGTGTGAGTGAGTGAGTGTGAGTGAGTGAGTGAGTGAGTGTGTGAGTGAGTGTGTGAGTGAGTGTGTGAGTGTGTGAGTGAGTGAGTGAGTGTGTGAGTGTGTGAGTGAGTGAGTGAGTGAGTGAGTGTGAGTGAGTGAGTGAGTGAGTGAGTGAGTGAGTGAGTGTGAGTGAGTGTGTGAGTGTGTGAGTGAGTGAGTGAGTGAGTGAGTGAGTGTGAGTGAGTGTGTGAGTGTGTGAGTGAGTGAGTGTGAGTGAGTGAGTGAGTGAGTGAGTGAGTGAGTGTGAGTGAGTGAGTGAGTGAGTGAGTGAGTGTGAGTGAGTGTGTGAGTGTGTGTGTGAGTGAGTGAGTGAGTGTGAGTGAGTGAGTGAGTGAGTGAGTGAGTGAGTGAGTGAGTGAGTGAGTGAGTGAGTGAGTGTGAGTGAGTGTGTGAGTGTGTGAGTGAGTGAGTGAGTGAGTGAGTGAGTGAGTGAGTGTGAGTGAGTGAGTGAGTGAGTGAGTGAGTGAGTGAGTGAGTGAGCGAGTGAGTGAGTGAGTGAGTGAGTGAGTGAGTGAGTGAGTGAGTGAGTGAGTGAGTGAGTGAGTGAGTGAGTGAGAGAGTGAGTGTGTGAGTGAGTGTGTGAGTGAGTGAGTGTGTGAGTGAGTGAGTGAGTGAGTGAGTGTGTGAGTGAGTGAGTGAGTGAGTGAGTGAGTGAGTGAGTGAGTGAGTGAGTGAGTGAGTGAGTGAGTGAGTGTGTGAGTGAGTGAGTGAGTGAGTGAGTGAGAGAGTGAGTGTGTGAGTGAGTGTGTGAGTGAGTGAGTGTGTGAGTGAGTGAGTGAGTGTGAGTGAGCGAGTGAGTGAGTGAGTGAGTGTGTGTCTGTGTGTGTGTGTGTGTGTGTGTGTGTCTGTGTGTGTGTGTGTGTGTGTGTGTGTGTGTATCTCCACATGATGTTCTTATGACCTGTGTAGCTTCCCCAGCCCAGGACTGGCGCGCCGGACCAGAACAAGGCTCCGATCCAGATGAAGATAACACACACGATCACAGTGGTGTTGGTTATGCAGTGCGCTGTGAACAAACACAACAGCAGCTCAGGTAAGAACACACTCGCTCAGGAAAGTGGCGTGGAGCTAAAGCTGTAATGTAGACGTCCCTGCCTTTACTCGGGTGGCATCCTTTAATGTATCTGGTGATGCTGATGACGGTGAGTGTGTTGATGCTGCCGAGACCGAACACCAGCGTGAAGAACCCGTCCACCTGAGGAACCAGCGGATAAACACATGCATCAAAACCAGTTCATCTGTCAATTCCATCAATTTTTATAAAAATAACTATTGTCAATATGAGCCAAATCTGCATCTTCTTCTTTCACTTCTTTTTGAGTCTGAGTTAGTTACAAACATGTAGTTTTTGTCCTCAGAACAAACATTCAATATGCAATAACATATTTTAGCAACGTCTCTAACAATTAAACACAATAAAACTACATCCATTTATTTTGGCCTCATAAAAGCATGTGGATGATCGGAATTACCTTTGACTCAATTAATGACAGACACAATTACAACATTAGTTAATGGCATTTTAATGGAGTCTCTTTGAAATGCGAGAATGAATGGCTGTGTTTCCGCTGCGAGTGTGTGTGTGTGTGACAGAAACTTCTCCAATCACACCTCCACGTCTCTCTGAGACCGTCATTCATCAGCTTTCAGTCCAGAAGCCCTTAATGGGTGTAAATCACACTCGACACGGACACTGACCGACACGTTTCACACGACGTAATCAGAAAGATCTCGCATCCATTATTATCATCTGTAAAAACACCATATGATTTTAACACTTCAGCTGTTTTATAAAGCGAGTTCATCCATATAGTTATACTAGCTAGCGTATACATCATAAGGTCCAGGGGCCGGTTACATAAACTGCTAAAACTAGTCTTACAGGGTAGTCATTACTTTTTTAAGTTAGTTACATAAAAACGTAGATTGGTCTGATTTGATACCGAAAAGTAAGACTGATTACTAACTGCTAGTTGGTCCTCAAGACACAATCTTAACATCATGGCAGTGTTTATCCAACTGGCCCCAGATCTCAGGCATTAAGTGCTCGTTTCCGTTCTCATGACAAACTCTTCAAAAGTTATGAGCAAAAACAGCCATTTTTCAGATCTCATGACCTGTAGGTGGCGCTGTTCCCAAATTTGGCATGGACCCTCAGATCATGGTTCCGATGAAGCGTACCGAGTTTCATTTCGATTGATCAAAGTTTGGCCGAGATACAGCCTCTGAACCAATTTTGGGTCGACCTCGTTAAGTTCGTAACAACGTAACGTTTGATGAATAAATAAATTCTGTTCAGTTATTTCCATACGGCTCAGTCCAAAGATCATCTGTGCCAATTTTCGTAAGAATTGGAGAAGATTTGAAGGAGTAGTAGCAAAAAATGTAAAACTGTGCTTTTCAAAATGGCCACCACAGTAATGGGCGGAGCCTTAATGTAAGATGATCGCGATCAGCGTGAAGAGAGGAATCAGGTGTCGAAGTTTAATTTTTCTAGAACAAAGGGTTCAAAAGTTATAACTGTTTCGGTAACACTTTATTTTGATGGTCCCTTTTGAACATTCAGTAACTTTGCAACTACATGCCAACTTATTCTAAGCCTACCAGTCTACTAATACTCTACTATTACTCTACTAATACTCTACTATTACTCTACTAATACTCTACTATTACTCTACTATTACTCTACTAATACTCTACTATTACTACTCTACTATTACTCTACTATTACTCTACTAATACTCTACTATTACTCTACTAATACTCTACTAATACTCTACTATTACTCTACTAATACTCTACTAATACTCTACTATTACTCTACTATTACTCTACTAATACTCTACTAATACGCTACTATTACTCTACTAATACTCTACTATTACTCTACTATTACTCTACTATTACTCTACTATTACTCTACTAATACTCTACTATTACTCTACTATTGCTCTACTAATACTCTACTATTACTCTACTAATACTCTACTATTTCTCTACTAATACTCTACTAATACTCTACTATTACTCTACTAATACTCTACTAATACTCTACTATTACTCTACTATTACTCTACTAATACTCTACTAATACTCTACTAATACTCTACTAATACTCTACTATTACTCTACTATTACTCTACTAATACTCTACTATTACTCTACTATTGCTCTACTAATACTCTACTATTACTCTACTAATACTCTACTATTTCTCTACTAATACTCTACTATTACTCTACTAATACTCTACTATTACTCTACTAATACTCTACTATTACTCTACTAATACTCTACTAATACTCTACTATTACTCTACTATTACTCTACTATTACTCTACTAATACTCTACTAATACTCTACTATTACTCTACTAATACTCTACTATTACTCTACTATTGCTCTACTAATACTCTACTATTACTCTACTAATACTCTACTATTTCTCTACTAATACTCTACTAATACTCTACTATTACTCTACTAATACTCTACTAATACTCTACTATTACTCTACTATTACTCTACTAATACTCTACTAATACTCTACTATTACTCTACTAATACTCTACTATTACTCTACTATTACTCTACTATTACTCTACTAATACTCTACTATT
>JARWKJ010000334.1:0-22054 GCA_029959095.1 Rhinichthys osculus | reverse complement strand
CAATACTGTTAATGTAGATAGTGAATAAAAGAGGCCCAACACGGATCCTTGAGGAACACCTTTAACAATCTCCAATAATCTTGAATTTTTACCCTCAGCCTGAACACTGAGGGTAAATTTTTTTTACCCTCTAATTGTATTTATTATAATTGTACATACAATAAATGTATATATTATAATTGTATTGATCCAGAATGCTGCAGCCAGATTGGTCTTTAATGAGCAGAAGAGAGCACACATCACTCCTCTCCTCACAAAATTGCACGGGCTGCCAGTTGCCGCTCGCATTAAATTTAAGTCACTGACGTTTGCCTACAGAACAACCACTTGCTTTACATGCTTTAATCAAACTCATTAATGTCACATTTATACTTGTCATTATTTAAAGTGAAATAACTATCATGCTTTGACCTCTGAACTCTTGTATGTGGGGTGTCTACTGGCTGAATGCTGTTTGTGACTGACCGCTTGTGTGTCTCAGCATTTTTCTGTGTGTTAAGATTTGCAGATAGGGAAATAGTTCCTCTCCTACTCTACTATTTGCTAACACAGTTTGTTTGATAGATTGTGATATGGATACATATTATGTTTAACCCTATTTTTTACAATCTATGTGTTTAACACTCAGGATCGATGTTATGTAGGGATTGTTCCTCTCAAATCAATCAATATACTAGGGGTGGGCGATCTAATGATTTTATCATTTTATATCGTGATCGATCTTGAAACATCCACAATCTACTTTAAGCAAATCGTAGATATTGCGATCTTTTATGTCCTCGTTATAATGTTAAAATACACCAACGACTGCCAACTAGATGGCTGTGCTGACTGACCAAATTATATCATGTGTCTTTCATGCTTGGTGACACACCTGAATAAGGGTGTCACGATTTCGATTTTCTCGAACTTCGAATTAAAAAAATGGAATCGTCGATGCTGCCACGCCCCCATGTCACGTCCGGTCGGCGTGCCAAGCGGAAAAAAACACGCGTGTTGAAGTGCTGCGAGTCTATGGTCAACATCCTCTAACTTAGCTACAGCCAGTCAAAAGATAGCATGGCAACTGCAGATGCAGGAGGAGACCCATCGACAGAACTTGAACCCCCTCCTCTTTCATTGAAGTCGCAGGTGTGGAAGTTTTTTGGATTTCCAGTGAGTTATGTTGACAACGTTCGCGCTTCAAAAAAGCCACAGTTTGCAGACATCCCAAGTCTCGCGGAAGTTCCGGGAGTCTACCGCATATTGATAGCGGCTCCCTGATGCCCGCAAATTAGTTAAAATCTCCCGGAATCTAGAGTGGGCGAGCAAGAGCGCACATGTGAGACAGAAAAAACTGTGCTCCAAAGTTCAAACCGTATTGCGCGCACGGCAGAGAGGGAGAGACCTTGCATGTGTGCCTCATGAAGCGCATGTAAGACAGAGAGCATCCTGATTGGCCGGTTTCAGCTTTAAAACAAATAAATGTAAAAATCGAGAATCGAATCGAACCATGACCTTAGAATCGAAAATGTAATCGAATCGAGGATTTGGAGAATCGTGACACCACTACACCTGAAGAACAATTCAACAGCAGTAGGGCTGTGCGATGAAGCAAATGTTAGTTTCGGTTTCGATTTTGGCTTCCAACGATTATGTAAACATGATAATCCAAATAAAATGGTCATTGTGCCGCATGCCATTCTTTTCCTTTAAAGCGGTGTCCTTTTGCCCCTCCAAAACATCCAAATCAGTCAAAACATGTCACATGACATGACTGTTGTAAAATGCAGTCTACTGCGGGAGTAAGAGTTATTAAAAGCACATTAAACTGAGAAAGAGACTGATCCCCTCGCACTTTTTGTATGCGCGCTGCGAAACCGAGTGGAACACGGACGAGCAAAGTATACTCTGCGTTCAGGCGCACACCCAAACGGTCAAATATATGTGTCAAAATGTCCATCTTGGTGAGTATTTACATAAAGACTGTCAGTTTTGTCTTAAGTGAATAAACAGTTGGGAAAGAAATTGGATGCGTGTCATTATATTAGATTCATGCATTCGGTCTTAAACAAAAGAAAAGACAAAATCACAACTTTAGTAGTTTTAATAAGAATCAATCTATATTTAATTCATACAGTGAAGACTAACCACTGTTTTAAAGTTTAACTCAGGGTTTGCTGACTATTTTGACAACTGATTGTTTAATGCAATACTGTGTTTTTTTAACTTGTGCAAATATAAATCCATAGGCTTGTTCCAGTCTGGATATTCTCGATAATACATCTCAAATTTGGGAAGACCGCGATTCAGATCATGGATTGTGATTGTTTGTTATAAGATCGTGATATGACATTTTGGGAAGATCACACACCCCTAATCAGTACTGACAGAAACAATATTTTAACATCACATTTTTTGTTGTAATTTGACGCTAGAATAGATCCTGCATTAAAGGGGTGGTATAATGCCCTTTTCACAAGATGTAAAATAAATCTCTGATGTCCCCAGAGTGTGTATGTGAAGTTTTAGCTCAAAATACCCCACAGATATTTTTATATAGCATGTTAAAGTAGTCACTTTTTGAGGGTTAGCAAAAACGCACCGTTTTGTGTCTGGCCCTTTAAATGCAAATGAGCTGCAGCTCCCGACACAGTGGGCGGAGCTTCAAGAGTGTGTGTGTTAGCAGCTCCGATTACCTCACGCAGACACAAGCTAAAATGTCAGAAACTGTTCTGCCTTTTATGTTTAAACCGGAGTCAGACAAATATGGAGAGACTAAGAAGAAGTGACAACATGTAGAATGCAACAGGACATCTCTGAATGGTTAGTTGATGAATTTATGTTGCTGATGTGGAGTTAACTATCTTCAATTAGCATATTCTGTCAGGATAATCTATAAATCGCTCGTATAGGAACTGTTGTGAGATGCACACAGAGTGACTACAACAGCTCTTCCTCTTCTCAACATGGACTGCGTGTTCCCAGGGGCGGGGTTTATGTAAATTTTAGGGTTAGTGATGTCACTAACCCGGGAGGAAGCTCGTGTAGTTCCTACCAGCCGTTTGTTGTAGTCCTTAAAAAACTATTTCTTTAAAAGCAAATATCTCCCTTTGCTTTGAACTTTGAGCGTTGTAACTTTGCAGATGTTGTTTATGCTCAAATAGCAACATTACACACTAACCCCTTTAAGTTAAACTGACAAATCAACACTATTTTGCCTTTACATGTTAACCATAAATATTTAGTCAAATACAGATGCCATTGACATCATCAACTATCCAATACGGAGTGTCTATTTACACTAAGTGCAAATAGCCCGCCTTGCTGGCAGAGGCTATTTACACCAAGTCCTCCCGCTGACGTCTGGTTGGGCCAGACAAAATTACTGAAGGATTACGCTGGATTGCCAACAGTAGCAATAGTGTAGGGGTAAGGCGCATGGCAGAAAATGTTGATGCAATTCAAACAGATTTCGAATCCTTTTACCAAACTCACTCTACTCCTTTTTCCCCATCACATATCAGATTGGAAAGACGCTTTCAATGAAAATCAAGAAAATGTTTGAAAAGTGGAAATAAAGTGTCTAACGTGTGTTTAATAATAAAGTGTTTATCACTTAGGGTTAGGTGGGAGGGCTTTATTGTCCCAATA
Source organism: Rhinichthys osculus (assembly GCA_029959095.1). Lineage (NCBI taxonomy): Eukaryota > Metazoa > Chordata > Actinopteri > Cypriniformes > Leuciscidae > Rhinichthys > Rhinichthys osculus. Next base: position 18,421 of record JARWKJ010000334.1, on the reverse strand, counting down.
AGGCGGCATCCATTTAATAAATATAATCATTTACACTATCTAATTGCATACCGTTTAATGTACAACAACACTGAGGTGCAAATAGTATTTGCCATTAAGTATAAATAGCATCCAACTACTATTTACACTTGTTACAAAGAAAAGACGGCTATTTTTACAGCATATCGCTAAGAAAATATGCTATTTTCACTTATAGTGCAAATAGCCGCTGCCATATATATAAATATATATATACAGTGCCTTGCGAAAGTATTCGGCCCCCTTGAACTTTACGACCTTTTGCCACATTTCAGGCTTCAAACATAAAGATATAAAACTGTAATTTTTTGTGAAGAATCAACAACGAGTGGGACACAATCATGAAGTGGAACGAAATTTATTGGATATTTCAAACTTTTTTAAAGGTGCAATGTGTAAAAAATTTGAGTATCTATTAACAGAAATGCAATATGACATCCATAACTATGTGTTCAGTGGTGTATAAAGAACTTACTTAATAAACGGTAATGTTTTTATTACCTTAGAATGAGGCATTTATATCTACATAGGCGCGGGAATCCCCTTCTATGAAGGTCGCCATATTGTGACGTCATGTTTCTACCGTAGCCGAACGCGAACAAACAGCGTTTCAGAACGCGTTTCGTCACTACATTGAAAGAGAAGCCGCAGGAAGCTAGAAGAAGCTAGTCATAAACACCGTGAGTAGTGACTTTTCCCTTGTCAGTGGTGTAAATATGTAGTTGGATTGTTTCATGTAACTTAATTCTTCTCCCTCGCTGTGTTATGGCTTTGCTATGTGGGGATAAATGTGCTGGTTAAGTTCGTGAGACAGCTGATTAGTAGGCTACTCTTGTCATTGACCGTAAAACAGTTACAGGAATCACCAACCCGTCGATCTTGGAAGCATTTTAAGTCGACCGAGTTTCCAAAATCAGAGAAAAAAGCCTTTGTGTATAGTAAGTGGTGTCAAGGGGATGCGGAGGCGCGCGCGCTGTCACAATCACGTCATTTTTGCCGCACGCACCTTTGGGCTCATGCGGACGCGTCGAGTTTAAACAAGGCTTTACGCTTTAACCAGCTCAGCCACAGTAACAGCTCATATTAGCCAGCTAAACTTTTACTACCCTGTTAGAAAAAATATATAGTTGCATAGTTTCATGTGGTTCTTCTCCCTCGCTGTATTATGGGTTTGCTTTGTGGGGAGAATGTGCTGGTTACGTTCGTGAGACAATCAGCTGATTACTATTATTATATTATGTAAGGTGCATTGTGTAATATTTCTGAGGATCTATTGACAGAAATGCAATTTAAAATCCATAACTATGTTTTCAGTGGTGTATAAAGACCTTACTTAATGAACCGTTATGTTTTTATTACCTTAATGAGACAATTATATCTACATAGACGCGGGAATCCCCTTCTATGAAGGTCTGAAGGTATGTTTCTACCGTAGCCGAAAGCAAACAAACAGCGCTAAAGAAACCTCATTGCTTGACTTACTACTCTCTGCTGCTGACTCAGACTCAGACGACGACATATTTTGTCTTACGTCGGCCACCGTAGCTTCTCATTCGAGTTTGAAAACCGAGGGATAGGCCGCGAGTGACATGCTGTTTGCAATTTGCAAGTCTCACCACTAGATGCCGCTAAAAATCCCACACTGCACCTTTAACAAATAAAAAACTGAAAAATTGGGCGTGCAAAATTACTCAGCTCCCTTAAGTTAATACTTTGTAACGCCACATTTTGCTGCGATTACAGCTGTAAGTCGCTCAGGGTATGTCTCTATCAGTTTTGCACATCGAGACACTGAAATTTTTGCCCATTCCTCCTTGCAAAACACCTCGAGCTCAGTGAGGTTGGATGGGGAGCGTTTGTGAACAGCAGTTTTCAGTTCTTTCCACAGATTCTTGATTGGATTCAGGTCCGGACTTTGACTTGGCCATTCTAACACCTGGATATGTTTATTTGTGAACCATTCCATTGTAGATTTTGCTTTATGTTTTGGATCATTGTCTTGTTGGAAGACAAATCTCCGTCCTAGTCTCAGGTCTTTTGCAGACTCCATCAGGTTTTCTTCCAGAATGGTCCTGTATTTGGCTCCATCCATCTTCCCATCAATTTTAACCATCTTCCCTGTCCCTGCTGAAGAAAAGCAGGCCCAAACCATGATGCTGCCACCACCAAGTTTGACAGTGGGGATGGTGTGTTCAGGGTGATGAGCTGTGTTGATTTTACGCCAAACATAACGTTTTGCATTGTTGCCAAAAAGTTCGATTTTGGTTTCATCTGACCAGAGCACCTTCTTCCATGTTTGGTGTGTCTCCCAGGTGGCTTGTGGCAAACTTTAAACGACACTTTTTATGGATATCTTTAAGAAATGGCTTTCTTCTTGCCACTCTTCCATAAAGGCCAGATTTGTGCAGTATACGACTGATTGTTGTCCTATGGACAGAGTCTCCCACCTCAGCTGTAGATCTCTGCAGTTCATCCAGAGTGATCATGGGCCTCTTGGCTGCATCTCTGATCAGTCTTCTCCTTGTATGAGCTGAAAGTTTAGAGGGACGGCCGGGTTTTAGTAGATTTGCAGTGGTCTGATACTCCTTCCATTTCAATATTATCGCTTGCACAGTGCTCCTTGGGATGTTTAAAGCTTGGGAAATCTTTCTGTATCCAAATCCGGCTTTAAACTTCTCCACAACAGTATCTCGGACCTGCCTGGTGTGTTCCTTGTTCTTCATGATGCTCTCTGTGCTTTAAACGGACCTCTGAGACTATCACAGAGCAGGTGCATTTATACGGAGACTTGATTAAACACAGGTGGATTCTATTTATCATCATTAGCCATTTAGGTCAACATTGGATCATTCAGAGATCCTCACTGAACTTCTGGAGAGAGTTTGCTGCACTGAAAGTAAAGGGGCTGAATAATTTTGCTCACCCAATTTTTCAGTTTTTTATTTGTTAAAAAAGTTTGAAATATCCAATAAATGTCGTTCCATTTCATGATTGTGTCCCACCTGTTGTTGATTCTTCACAAAAAATTACAGTTTTATATCTTTATGTTTGAAGCCTGAAATGTGGCAAAAGGTCGAAAAGTTCAAGGGGGCCGAATACTTTCGCAAGGCACTGTATATATATATATATATATATATATATATATATATATATATATATATATATATATGTGATGTAGCTGACTTTAAAAAACACAAGCCACCTGACAAAATAGCTCAAGCTTTACTGACTAGCTATGAAATATGCAGTCTGTGCAAAGCATAATCTTCTTAGGGAGCTGAAAAAGTATTTCTAGAAATGTCCTCTTTATTAGAGTTAATCACCTGTTGGATTTTCTTTGATCATGTTGTTCCTGTCTGAACACAACAGGGAAGGAATCTCAAAGAATGTGATATCTTAGAATATCTTTGTGGGATCCAAAGGAGGATAAAAATAGGATGAAGGATTTCACAAATTTAATATGAAATTACATCATCTGATAAGGCAAACCAAATGCCAGAATAATATTTTTGATATTATAAAGAGATAAATAGGATAAAATCTCAGGTGTTCAATTGAACATTTCTGGATAAACAAGTTAGTGGACTTAGTGGCCATCACATTGGAAAAATATTGTCAAATACAAGTCAATTAAAGCCTGCCACTAGGCTAGCGCAGTCAGCGGTGACCGATAAATATCATTTGGTCAGCTAGCAACTGTTTGATATTGATGACATTAGGATTAAGATTAACATCTCAGCACCCAGTCGTGGGGAGTATAAATTCCTATTATGTCTACTTGCATATGGTTTATACAAAAGTGGGCAGGGTTATTTAGGTCGACATCAGCAAAAAATCATTCTGCTTTTATCTGAGCTGTTCTGCTCAATGCATCTCCATGATGTTGGCTATATCATTATTTAACCAGAACAGAGTATCGTGTGTGTTCATTGAGGAAATGCCTTCCATGCGATTCCAACTGATATCCAAAGCAGTACACAGGAATAGGAAGAACACAGTGCACAGGAATCTTTCCAAGCTCATAGTGCCATGAGAGTCCAAATAGTCCCCCAAGTCCTCCAAATGACTCAAGATTGCAGTTTTCCAAAGACTTCCAAGAATAAAGCGTTGCAGTTCTATATGCTTTATGACAAAACTGAGGGAGTCATACCAGCAGCCAAATGACCCACATGACTTAACACTTCACCTGATGTAAAAGGCTGAACATCTACCATCTGCTGGCATCTGCTATCAGTATTGTCCAGTGCACATAATGTAGTACTTGTTTTCACACTATGCAAAAAATTTGGGGTTTATATAGTATGATTTTTTTAAATGTTTTTTGAAAAGGTCTCATGCTCACCAGGTCACATTTATTTGATTATAAATACAGTAAAAACAGTAATATTGTGAAATATGTATAATGTATTTTAAAATGTAATTTATTGTTCTGTTGGTAAAGCTTTATTTTTTCAGCATCCTTACTCTAGTCTTCAGTGTCAGATGATCCTTCAGAATCATTCTAACAGCTGGGTTTCAGTCACGTGATTATGATGACGCGCGAAATTCAGATGGAGGACAGGGAGTGAAGAGCGCAATGGAGGAAAGTCCGTACTGTACTACTTTACACGCTATTACAAGAGAAAGATATAAACAAAAAATCAAACATATGTTGGACGTGATCCTTACGTTATGAAGAGGAGCTATTTTTCAACTGAATTGAAAGATTTTCCTGTCATCGAGGCGGTAGATATCAGCAACTACCTCGTCTTACAGACATACTTTGACTTTACAAAGTTCGGAAACGTTACACGTTACACAAACATAGCCACTTAAATTGTATTAGCTCACCTTTGACAAAGTGATCACTGCACACACGGGCATTTTCCCATTCGGCTCCTCCCGACCGCAGACGTAGGTTTGCAAGACGTTTTTCGGTCAATTTCTTGCATTTCCCCCCCTTATGAACAACAACCATTTTTTGTACACGATAAAAACTCCTCGTGGTTTGATCGATTTAAGTAACCATAAACGACGCAAAACATAGGTATTTTGAGTTTGTTATAGTGCTTTCTAAATACAGCAAATCACTTCCTGCCCGCCATTTGCATTTGAATACGTCATATGAAAACAAGCTATTAGGGCTGTCACTTGATTAAATTCACTCGATTAAATGTCACTTGATCTAGTAACCGGCAAAATACCAGAAGTGGCGCATTCCACTGAAAAGAATCCATGAACCGCATCATTAGACAGTTTTCTAAAGTTGCAAGATGTATAACATACTATAGTGCTATTGTGAATTCACACAGGCTGCTATTCAATCAAATAAATATATTCTCTGCGGGTTTAATATATATGCACTTTAATAATTTAAATGAGTGTAGGTATACGTGTGTCTCAGAGTGGCTTCAGAGTCTTCACAGTAAATTGCTGCTCCACACGAACTGTTATCGTGGAGCGTGTCTCGTTGGCTTATAACGTTCATCTGTGAACGTAATGTGCGCCATTCCATCAGATTTGTAAGGTAGATCATTTACAAACCTACGCTAACACAGGAGAATACATCAATATGTTCCTAAATATGCAAACTGATCATCGCGATCTCAATATAAATGTTTGCATGTTTTGATGTCCACATATTCTTGTTCAAGAAATTACAGTGGCTGTAACAATCTATTGTAAAAAAAGTGGACAAATATTAAAGATTAAGTGAACATTTGAATTAAATGTTAGTTGGCCAATATTAAACAAGGATTTGATTAAACAAGTTTGAAATGCCCAGCAATAAGTATGGTTAACCTAAACTCCCTCTATTTGATCATATACTATCAGCACTCTGTGGTTCCCTAGCTGCAGTTTATTCAGTGTTATCAGGCAAAATACTGACAGATAAACAGAGGCATTTTCCTAAATTCTGTTTGTTCCAGTCAAACATCAACAGAGCTCTCCTCACTTCACAGAAGAAACTGCACACAGAGCCAGACTTTACTATCTCTGTAATGATGTTTGGGAAACAAAACATGTCCCCATATCTCTGCTGTGCGCAGCATGAGTACTTCTTATCATTCATAACTAGTCAAGAAGGCACGTTTATATAACCCCTGCATTCTAACAGTTTAGACAACCCAACAAAGTTTTCTAGTAGGATGGGATATGATATTCATAGTTTAGACAAGAAAAGATTAAATGCTTTTCTTTTAAATGAAACTTATGTAATTTAGCTGTAAGCACTTTTTAGAAGTTATATTTTATATAAAAAATATTTTAATCAAAATCAAAAATGAAAACATGCTAACTTAAGTGTCAAAGTAGGTCTAAAAATAAACCATGGACATTATAGATCTACTGTAGTGATGTAATTTAAACAAAGTATCGATGAAAAGTTACTATGGCTCTAATACAGTAGGAAAAAACATTCTGGGTTTACCATATTTGATGTGCTCGATGTGTGCTTATCAGCGTTAGGTGAATAAAAGTCTAAATTAAATATGTTCATCATAAAGCAATTATATCTCTCCAAAAGACCTGGATTAAACCGCTTGATTCATTTGGATTTAATTTACGAACTTTTTGAAGCTACAAATTTCTGGATGAATGGACTTTGGAGGAACAGAAATCTCTTCGGTTTTATTACAAATATCATTTGAGGGTGAGTAAATCATGAATTCTAAAAAATAAATAGAAAAGTGGATGTCACAGATCTAGTAACGTCATTTAAACTCAATGAAAGTTTAAATGAAAAGTTGCTACAGCTCTAATATGGTCGGAAAAACACTCTGGGTTGTTTTCTTTACCAGGTGATTTGAAACGTGCTCTCCTCGTTAAACATTCCTCTCAGGTGAGACTCGGGTCGGGCCGACAATATCCAGACACACAGGGCCATGCTAGCGCGCACTCACACACACACGTTAATGATGACTGCATTTAATAGTCCACACCCACTCGCTTCATGGCAACAGAGAAGTTAAACCATATAGACTACAATGTTTGTCAGTTTCCTCAAGAGTAAACTCACACCCTTGACGTAATGTTAACCAACTTATTCTAAAAACCAGTTGCTCATGCCATGAATCCATGGCTTGAAAATCCACATTTTCTTCCAGGTTTTAGGATGACAGACTTTGACTACAAAGTCAAAAATTGACATGAAAAACAATTATTGTATGCAATATGCAATGTATATAGTCAGAAAGTGGAGGCCCCTTTTCACTCCTAAAAGGTTTATTTACTTAAAAAAAAATTGAACAGTGAAAAATGTTTTTTAAGTAAAGTATACGGTATACACAAGCGTTTCCGTGGAGAGATGCCTGTGGAGTCATTGTCATACAGCTACTTAATTTACAGCTAAATGTTCCAAAAAATAGAGTTGGTAAGATTTTTATTATCAAAAGTGACCGTAAAAACATTTAATGTTACAAAAGATTGCTATTTCAATAAATGTTGTTCTTCATCAAAGAATCCTGAAAAAATTAGCCGGGGAAAACCCAGACAACTTCCGGCAAATTTAGATTTGCTCTGAAAGTTAGTCTGGCAAAGAGCTCATTCAAGCCCATTTCTAATCCGTCGAAATCAAGGCACCAATCGTTGGGGCGGGCTTTACACGATGACGACAGCGCTGGGATTTTGTAGCCTACATTACAAAGATGGATGCAGCCGTCGAACATCACATTTCCTTTTAGTTAAAAACCGAGCAAAGAACAACACTCGAAGATGTTTCTCCGCCGCTCTGCATACGTCATCTCCTTCATCGCTCTGATTGGTTTTGGGTCTATCCGCGACGTCCGTTGGTGACGCCCCTCTGGAAATGATTTGTCTATGACGCTTTGCCAGACCATAACTCAGTTACAACTGAGAATGGTCTGGTTTTAACCAGGCTACTGAAAAATATGACTGTTTCCACAAAAATATAAAGCAGCAGAACATTTTTCAACTGTGATAATAAGAAATGTTTCTTGAGCAGCAAATCATCATATTAAAATAATTTCTGAAGGATCATGTGACACTGAAGAATGGAGTAATGGCTGCTGATAATTCAGCTTTCCATTACAAGAATAAATTACATTTAAAAATATATTAAAATTAAAAAATATATATTTTAATATAATAACATTTTACAATATTACTGTTTTTACTGAGTTTATGATCAATTAAGGGGAACCTTAGTGAGTGGGAAACACATTTTCAAAATCTTACTGACTCCAAACTTTTGAACAGTAGTGCACTTGATTCAAAATTCGACATTAGACAAATTTTGGTGTTAAAAATACGTTTGTGTTGTTTAGTTGCATGCATCTTTATGTGAACAAGAATTTATACTGTCTATGGCCAGTCCTACATGACATGAGTGACTTTGTAACTGGTCTGTTAATAAAAACTCAACAGCAGCAATTCAACTACTAAAGTTTTGCTTTCAGTTCAAACATCAAATAAAACTGGGTGTTGAAAATATCACATCACTCCATATCTGTTTGGTTGACCTCTGACTAAAGCAATCAGCGAATACATTGAGCAACTACAGGACACTGCTCCTCACAGTCAAATCAGTTCTTCTGAAACATATATAACCCCATTGCTCGGTATGACCATCTTATCAAGGAGCACATTTTTTAAAGTAAAAAAAACACACTCTCTCAAACACACTAGGTAGCACTTAGCTACAGGGGGCCAGAAACACCTGAAAGCATTTAACACACACACACACACACACATTCACTAATTGCTTTTAGCTCCGAGTGAATGAGACTGTTTGTGTGCAGTGTCGTACTGGGATTTGAGAGTTGACACTATGCAAGTCTGCTATAACTCTCAAAATATCCCCTTACAATAACACATTATCCCCATTGCAGTCACACACACACCTTAAAAAGCTTACACAACTAACGCATAGTGCCCCTCTTTCATAATGAGGTCACAGAGAATGATTGTGAAACACTCTCTTGCACCCCACACACTGTGATTATACAGCTGAGCCAGCAAATGATGAAGCTTCAGAATTCACAACAGCTTTCCTGTAGTCTAAGGTAATGATTTGGGCTGGTAATAAAAAGGTTAGAGGTTTAAACCTTGCAAGAAGTGATCCAGGTTTTTACTTTTTACAGCAGCATTGCTCCTGTCAGTTTGGATAAATGTGTCAGCTAAAACAATTCGGTTCAGTAGTATAGAAAAAAGACATGTAGATAAGAAAGATTATGGTTTCATGGGTCAAAGTCATGGGTTTGATTCCCAAACATGCACATACCGATAAAATGCATAGCTTGGTTGCACTATAAGTGGCTTTGAATAGTTGCCAAATGCATAAATGTAAATGTCATTGAAGCAACTTTACTGGAAATTCAGGCTGATGGAGCTGTAAATAATTAGTGGAAAAAGACTGCACAGTAGTGTAATGTTTTCTTAGGAATAATCTAAGAAAGTTAATGAAGGGAATAAACCTTAAAGGCCCACTGAAGTGCCTTGAAACGTGCAGCATTGTTCAATGCGTTGAAGTAATTTCCACTGAAACAGGAAGACAGGGTGGGACATATCAAAGAGCTCCTCCCCCTTTCAAAAAAAAGCCAATAGTGTTTAGTTTATCGCAGCTCGGCCAGAGCCGTTGAGCTTGATAAAGCCAGTTTCCTTCTAACCCCTAACTGTTTCTTCTCCTGAAATACAACATTCTGTGCAGAATTCAAATGGGTCCGATTTGTTTGGAGGTCTGCGCCGACTCGCGCATTTGACCCGCTCTGTGCTATCATGTCTCTGGACTGGAGCAGACTATGTGTGCGCTCTGGCGGTTCACGTGACACTAACGTGAAACCAGACTTCTTTCACCCCAATGGAAAACATAATTATACTGTCTGAATTGTTCCCCATCTCCTAAATAGTATATTGTGCACCATGTAGAAAATAGTAAATGTGTGAACAAGTGACCAATTTTAGCCACAGCTTCAGTATCTTTTTTTTAATGTAGGGGGCGGGACGCTTTCGAATCTAGAAAGCATTTGATTGGATCTGATGAGAAGCTAAAGTGCAACGTGATGTCATCAAAATCATTGATCCATATTGGCGGAAGTGAGAGAGAGACTAAGTTTTGAATTCTTATATCATCTAGAAATTTTGTCGTTGTTTTGGACATGCTGGCTTATAAATAGCAGTAAGGCTAGCATATTCATACTAAAAGCCAAAAAACGTCCATTTTGATATCATGGCGACTTTAACAGCCAGTTAGAGATGGGGGGGGGGGGGGGGGTCTCTGTCAGAGATTAGAAATTAAGAACAGCCACGAAAGCTACTAGAGGACACCCAGAGCTTTTAGGGTATTTAAAGGGATAGTTCACCCAAAAATGAACATTCTGGCATAATTTACTAAAGGGGTAAGGGTGAGTAAATGATGGAATATCAAAATTTTGTTTTGTTGTTTTTAATCGATATAATGAACATCATTGATGACAGAATGTTAATTTTTGGGTGAACCATCCCTTTAAGACATGACAGCTGTACCTATTTTCAGACAGAAAGGCACATTCACAAGACTAAGGTAATGAACAACTGAAAACATAAACTCTACCATATCATTTGTTAAACTTTCATTCCTGTTCTCTCTGATGTTTTAAACACAATGCAAACACGGTTATGAGTGACTCTGTCCATACAATGACCAGAATAGTTTCTCTCTCGTGCACATTCATACGTAAAGTCTTTAGTAAATGAGTCATTTGGCACCCAGACTAAGAAAAGGACAGATCCTGAAAGAACAAGGAATCAAGGAATGAGAGGGTAAAATTAACGTTTAAAGAGTTAAGTTAAAAAAGAAAGAAACAGGACATCAGAAAAAACAGAGAATAAGAGGGTGAGAGAAAGATTTATGGAATAAAATGAAAATTGTTCTGTCAGACTCACATAAAGTGGCACCTCTCCCCTGCTGAGCTCCATTATAGCAGCAGCACCTGAAAGGAGAAAGAACATGTATAATACACAGCAAAGACACACACACACACACACACACACACACAAACGCCACCTTAAATCAAACACAGCTGTAGAAATAAGCACATATGAGCAGAACAGCCCCTCACATGTGAGTGCTGCACAAGAGACCAGTTCATCTATTCATCACAAAAACAAAACATGACATTTAACTGAACACTGGCACAGAGATAGAGAATAAAGGTCACAAGGAATAAAAAGGCCAAGAGAAGAGTATTTGAAATCACTTGCACTGTCCATTATGGCGAGTCATACACAATCCAGCAAATATGAAAAAGAAGGACAATCACAATGATTTTATTTCGCTGACTCATTGAGTCACCTGACTTCTCTTTTAATTAGGCCAAATCCTCAGAGAAGGATGGGAACAAATACCTTGCCTTTTAATTGGGACATGTTCACATGGCTGTGCAGACAACAGAGGGCTTAATCTTTTGATCCTCCAAATGTCAGAACACCGCTTCCATCAAAACGCAGCCCTCTCTCTGTCTAGCTCGCTCTCAGCCAGAGCACTGCTGCCATGTTCTCGCTAGCAGTCAACAGGTTGGAGAGCTGAGCCTGATAGGCGATACGTCAACGTGCTTTAACTAAAATTGGTGAAATTGTTCTTTTATCAATTGAGTAAGCTGTGAACATGTTAAAAATTTTACTTTAATTTTTTATATTTTAAAAATCTCTTTAGAGCATTTTGAGCGCTGCAGTGATGATGTAATTCATGAGCCAAGCTAAAGGCTTTAAATGGCTATAAATATAGGCTATAAATGAACTACACCATGGTCACATGACTTCAATATTAGATTCATTCAATCTTCATTTAAAAATCTGAGTTAGAATAATTTGCAAAGTTTGAGTTTCATGATACCGATAATATCACAATACAGTAATTCTGTGATAATCAATATTGCTAGACAATCATTTAATGATACATCATGATATCTGTCTAACCATGAAAAAAAAAATGCCCGTGAAAGGGTTAAGTGCAGGTTCAAGTCTAAACTGTTAGAAAACAGCACAAAAAGTTTCAGTCTGTAAATTAAATTGAACATTTTCAATGAGATCAGGGTGATGGCTTTGCATGTTTGTGGTATAACCTGTGCACTTTACATTTACCAGGCAGTTCTTGTGAATCGCGTACTCTTTGTCGATTTTGTTTGTCCCATCAATGGTATAAAAGCCGAAGTGGGTCCAGACTTTGGACTTCTTTCTTAGGCTAGTTAACTTATGTTCACGTTTCCCTCATTCAGGTGTTGAGTGCCACCTCGAGGAGCCACGAAAACGCTAGGAGCAGGGAAATCTATTTAGAGCACCTTGTTTTATGAATTAAAATATCAATATTTGGCACCAGCGTATCGATTCTTGTATCACACAGAGAAGTACAACGATATATTGCCCTATCGATATTTTGTCCCACCCTTAGCTAACAACAGACCTTATTTCAAGCATTTAACTAAAAACTCGCTCAAAAATCCCAGTGACTTTGTAAAGATGGAACTGGAAGTTCAAAAATACCCTTTTCCAGGTTTTAGGACTCATGTGTTGATGTAGTTCTAAAGAACTACTAAATAAAAAACAAAACAAAAAGATTGTTAATGACAATGTTCCTCTACCAGCAGTCTTAATTTTTAGGAGTTAATGGTAGGGTTTTTGTTTGGTCAAGGTCACAATGTTGTGTTTCAGACATTAATTCTTTCTACATCACATAATTTGGTGCGAATCACAAAGGAAAGTGTATGTGTGAGACATTTAAAAACAAGATTCCTGTTTGTTGTTGTCACACAAACACTGGCGTAGTGGGTGACTTTTCATGGGACGATGGCGTCACATGTAACTCAATACAGCCTACAGATCCAATAACACATACACACAAACACACTGCGAGACAGAAACCATGCATACTGCATAGTTAGACAGAGATCAACATCCCTGGTGAACGTATCCCAAATGTATGTTGTATATTTGTTCAATAATGAATGAGGAAATCATAAGGCCAAGAGAGAAACAGAGATGGTTGTCCAATGGTTTTGCCTGAAGCTCAGAGACTCATCGACTCTGATCAACCTTTAGATAGAGACTGAGCTGTTCTGTTACACAATCCCAACCAGTCAGGCCTTAAACACTGTGAATGAATATCTTTTCTGTGTCTAAACAGCAATAATCCAACAGGTGCACTGGAGTCCACTTTATGAAATTATACTTTATGAGGTCTTTGAGGCTTACCAGTAACTCACATGTGTTTTTCTTCCTTTTATTAGGAAAAACAATGATACCGTATTATCATGATATCTCTCTCTATAGCATGCACAGGCAGATTCAGTTTTTACCTGGAAGGCATTAAAGGGGTTTGGAGTGTTATCAGGGCTTTTATGGTATAATTGCCACACCCTAAGTATGATTTAAAGATCGACTTCACAGTACTAGCTAAACAGACCGTTTTAAAACAAACACAGACACACACACACACACACAATAAATAGATTTCACAAAACTATCTATCTCTAAAAAATAAGAGACAAACCGAATGAACAAGACAGAGCAAAAGACAAAACACAAACAGAGTGAGCAAGAGACAAGGGGGGAGAGCGAGAGAGAGAGAGAGAGAGAGAGAGAGAGAGAGAGAGAGAGAGAGAGAGAGAGAGAGAGAGAGAGAGAGAGAGAGGGTGCCCTGAGTGACCCTTGCCTGCTTCAGTTTCTCTGGGTGAAATCAAGCTGACTTCACCCAGACGTGCTACTGCTCAGATTCCACCTGCAGTTTCCTGACACATGCCAGATGTCTTCTGTATCACTCTGTGTAACATTGAATCCATCACAATTACGACCTTTATCAGGTCAAAATGGTGGCAAAGAAAAATATGAGGTTTTCGAAATTTAAAGCTGCAGTCCGTAACTTTTTTTTGGGTTAAAAATTATCCAAAATACATATTTGAGAAAATACATAACCCGCCAGTGTTCAAAACTATCTGCTTGCCTTAGCTCGATTCAAAGCGGTAAGCTTGTAATAATGTTTTTAATTCCAGTGGTACTGGTGGATTTCCGCGGGAGATTCGAGCATGTCTTTGCGTCAGTACGTCACATCTGTACACATAAAGAAGGAGTCTCGGCTAGTAGGCTATATTGCGTGAGGATGTTGCGTGAGGATGCAAAAGACTTCGTTCGGACTTCGGAGTGGCTACAGAAAAAGAGAGACTGCAACCGGACCCATGTGAAAACAAGGATAAATATCGGAAGGACATTACATGTAGTCACGCAATGCTTGCTTACGTTGTTAACATTAACAATTTGTAGTATAATTTGCACGGTTTTGCATGATATGATAACGTATAAGCGATTGTTAGATTTAATCAGCGCGATTTACTGCAATGTCAGAACCAGAACAAAAGTGGATGTTTCTTACTATTTTCCAGTGAAAATTCTTGTTGGTCATACTTCCAAAAAAAATAATCTGTGATTCTGAATGACAGTATCCACATCGGCGCGATGACTGACAGCCTCACACTCTCCTCAAACATTGTGTTCATCCGCGCTGTGCCGTGCCGAGGGTGTTGAAGTACAACTCACGTAAAGTTGATAATTCCGCGAATGACTGCAATTGCAGATTTCGAACAGAGATGGCGACAGAGAGGAAAAACGCCGGACTGCAGCTTTAACTAAAGTGGTGACGGAGTGAAACGTTCGCAGAAACTTTTAAAAGTTTGGTTCCCAGTGCCAATATATGTATCAGTGAGTGCATTTTAGATCTGACTTTTCAAGTTCAGAACAGTGTTGTTATCTTTAACTAAAAATTTTTGTTTTTTCAACTAAAATAAAGCTATATATTAGAAATACTTTTTTTTAACTAATAAAAATGACAAAATCACATAAAAAAATGACTAAAACTTAGACTAAAATTAAACTGAAAATATAAAAGAGCTATTTCAAAGTATCAATAAGTTTTAAGAAAATTTACCCCGGTTTCACAGACGAGGCTTTAGTCAAGTCCTAGACTAAAATGCATGTTTGAGCTGTTTTAACTGAATGCATCTTGCACAGACATATTTTTAAATACGTATGTGCCATTGTTTTGTCTCAAGATGCACACTAGTAATGTTTTTTTTCCAAGGCACGTTTATAAAAGCTACTTAACTGCCCTAATTGTACTAAGGCCAAATCCTGGCTTAATCTAAGCCCTGTCTGTGAAACCGGGCCTTAATAATGTAAGTGCTTTTACAAAACTGCAAATTTAACATTTATGCTTTTAAATCCTTCCCAAAATCCCAAGATGTCCAATTCACTTTCATTGTAAGTTCCGCACCATAACCTCGATTTATATGAAAATTCCAGGTGAAATTATTTATGGTAATCAACATTATGCCACACAAACACTATTTGATTGAACTTAACTTGTCTTCAACTGGAAAATTCATGTAAAATTAGATTGTCTGTTAAACAGCCTAAAATGTGACTAGACTAACATTAGTCTTGTGGGATATTCGCTAGCTACCCTGTAGGCCCGTGAAGCATTCTTTTGTTGCCCCTGTTTGCTCAGTATTCAACAGAGCAAAGAAGAGAGACAAAGACTGATGAGGAGCGCACTTCAAAGTGCCTTTCATGCCAGACCCTCCTATTTCTCTTTCTCTGGCCTGAAAGTGAGGGCTGGGACTCTCTCAGGCCATGCCATTCATGCAGGATACAACAGGGGAAGGAGGAAGTCAAAATCACTCCTCCTGATTACCAGGACACAATGCCCTTGTCCCCTTTTCTCTCTGCGTCCTCCAATTTGGCTCTGATACATCCACTAGCCTCAAGGAGATTTCTGTAAACATAATAATGGCTGCAACCCCAACATTGTACAATCAAGTGCTTAAAGCACTTTTGTCACAGCTCTGCTTGCTACACGGCCACAACACTCGGGGTCACAATTTATGTTAGTATATTCCACCTACTAATTCACATTTAACGCTGCCAAAGGTTAGGGCAAGGGATACAAGTAGGGTTTGGGTTAGAGCACTGCAGGGCTCCAAATAAAAACAGGATATGAATATTGCATGTCAATCTCACAAGATGTTTCGCAGAACAAGGGTTACCATCTAGTTAGTTACCCACTGCCTCCCTTGATCTCCCAATAGTTTCCACGGTTATGAGATAGCATTTTTTTTTAGTAAAATGTTACTTAAAAAACTACTGAGACTCCTTGGTTAAAAAAAGTGTTAGCTCAACCTTTCACGAACATCTTTGTGTGGACACGAACAGATAAATTTGTGTCTAATTATGGTGGATATTCGATTATTTACATGAAATTAATACATACAGACATATACCAGTTGTCTAATTAATATTTCTAAATCAGTATATTGGCAGTCTATCGGATAATTTACATGACGTTTCAATAATCATAATATAACACCAGAACATTTTGTGCATGTAAGCATAGTCATTGCTACTGCTATTGTCATTAATTGTAGTATGAATAGCAAACACAAGGTGTTGCCTAAAAATGTTCATTAAAAAAAACTACACTATAAAACAAGTACAATTGAAAACTTAAAGTTACAACCTGTGGTGAAAAAGTCATAGCACCTTTTCCCACCACTTTAAATAAACTAGAGTAGAAATGGCAGAAATTATTGTGACAGGTTAAATGGATGTTTACAAGATGTTGTTAACTTATAATGCTGAAAACATTTTACAGTGCGCTCTAGTTCCCAACTGACTACAAACAATGACAGCTTTCACTGGCGCTTCTTTTTTCGGACAAAACTTCACAGCAATTCCAAAACGTTTAGCCTACATCAATATTCGAAGGCAAAAAAGAAGATCCGTTTTTAAAGCCGTGGGAAAACGACTTCCATGCACTTTAATGTAAACGCGTCCGCACTTGTAACTTACTACAACACATGCGAGAACTCTTACCTCACTCCATACGAGTGTATTCTCTTCAACTGCACAAGGTAACGCTTTCAACCTGCTTCTACAAAATATCGTGACTGACTCACGGCCGGTACATCCGTGTGCGTGACTTGCACTTGTACACTGCCGAATGTTTTGAATGGACACAGGGGTTGTGGATGAGCCATCGGTGCTCACTCTCTTCAACACCCGCCGTGTGTGATGATGGCCCTGCCCACCAAATAGCACATTAACTAATCCTACTACGACGATGAGTTGGCTCATGAATATTAAGTAGAACACTTGACTGGACCCTGCTGAAATGTAACCAAGCAACGTCAGTATAAAGAAAGAGATAACCCTTCATCATAGTAGGATTCGTACATTCAAATAGGAACGCGAGAAAATTGCAGGACACTCACGTGTTTAGGGACCATACCTAAGCTTGTTTTATCCAATCCTTACTTGCAATTATCATATTTAGGCATGTTACAATCACATTTTGTATAATTATAGTAGGCTACAAACTAAATTTATGTATTAAGCTTTGTATGTCATTATTATTCATGAATAAACATGTATAAATGTGCTAATAGTATAAATAATAATGTTTTTAAAAGTATGCTCCTTGTCCTTATGTTTTGGCAATTACATGGCATATGATATATGTAAATTTGTAATGCCTTTTAAAACACAAAATATAAAAATTGGTGAAGCAAAAAGGTGTCACACATCAGATAGTAGGTAAAGAACATTTAGATATTATTGTTCCCTTCTATTACATGCTGTTTTTAGGACCAAGCCAGTGATGGAGACCACAGCTGAAAGTAACCTTTGTTTTTAGCCAGATATGATCCATGTTAAATAACAAAAATCCTGTTAACACACTTGTGAAATAGGATATACAACCATATCACACGTAAATCCTAAATCATCTAACACCTACTCTGCCTGGTTGGTATAGATTTTTTTTTTTTTAAAGACACGTCAAGAAGCATCACTCCTAAAGTCAGAGAGGATTGGTTTACCTAAAGTGCCCCTGGCAATTGAACAGGAAATGGAGAGGAAGTCAATCAGTGTGCCCACCCTTCCTGTCTGTTCTTCAACAGGCTGGACTGAGTCCAAGGATCACAGACAGAATTTTACCGAAAACCCCAGCGGAGGTTAAGAGTCTGTGCAACTATTTACAAGTAGACTACCACCTAGTGGTCGATCAGTGACAAGCTGGAAGAAGATGTTAAATGATCCTGCAAATAGAAGCAATATAGTGAAATACAGTAACACTTTACAATAAGGTCTCATTTGTTAACATTAGTTAATGTAGACCTATTAAAGGTACAATATGTAAGAATTGTGTATCAAAATATCCAAAAACCACTTGCACAGTGTTATATATTTATTTCAATTGTGTACTTACATTATCCTAAATGTTTCCAAGAATTTGTAAATTCAGAGAAATTCACAATTTTAAATAGTGCCCTTGTCACTTGATGATCTGTCAATTATGTAATCTCCGCGTTATCCCTTGTTTCCGCTTGTACTGCCGTAGTAACCATGGCGACAGACGTGGACAACTGTGTTACATCTAGCGGCA
>JARWKJ010000333.1:0-22058 GCA_029959095.1 Rhinichthys osculus | reverse complement strand
CAATACAAGATGGACAAATACTGTTGACTAATATGATTAAAATGTATAATATTAGAGTACATTGTTGGTTTATGAGAAAAATGTTTGTACAAAAGGCCAAGTTAAGGTAATAGAAATCCCTTCTGCATCTGGATTCTGTCTTGCACTAGAGAAGTCAAATCAGAGTAATTGTTTAAACTAAGCAAACAGCAGGATACATAACCCTTTAAAAAACTATATGACAGTTGAAGCTGGTACCACAAGTTTATAAGATGTATAATGCAATGTGGTTATCTTTATCTGCCCAGGATCCACTACCAACAGCTGTAAAACTTGTTTAACCTTAAAACAGCGATGCAAGGAAAAACGTGTGAAGTCTACCTGAGAAACAAATGCACAAGGATACTGCTCTCCAAAAGCTTTATAGTTATAAGAGTAAATATGCTGGAAGAAAAAAAAAAACACTACTAGTATGAATGATTACATGAACTGTATATTTTCCTATCATATATACTTCAAATCATTGCAAAGTCCATAGACATTAAAACGTAAAATGAAAGGAATGGTAAAGTTCCCAGTGCAAATTCTAATATCGCCATTTCCAGTGCAAAACATGTTGTACAGTACTTGACCTGTAAAAGCTTAATGGATTATGAAAGCAAATGTCAGTCATAAGCAGTGAAAGCATACAATGGAATTGCATGCCATGCCACTGTCTGTAAATGAATCCCTGTCGTAAGTTGTCTTTTATGACTTAGATTTAAAAAACAAAACAAAACAAAAAACATTACCTTAGAAAATTAAGATAAAGAGTTTTTAAATTTGTTTTACATTTTCATAATATACAATATAAGGCATTAAAAGGTGTTCATCCCTAGATATTTCGATGTTTTTTTTTTTTTTTTGTATTAAAATACCATTAAGCTCAAGTCCAGCTTTAAACATGAAATTGCAGGTACTCACCCATATAGATCGCAATACATACTACAGGACGTAACACCTGGAGTCTTGTCTCCTAAGGAGTCAGATTACAACATTTGGCATTAAAGCTAAGCAATCACTCTGCTTGCATTTGCTCCTTGATGTCTGAAGGCAGAGTCTCAAACAGCACGTCTTCTACAACAAGTCCACTGCTCTTTAAGGCACGACAAGAGCCAAGTTCAGCTGGTAAGATCTCAAAGTGATTACCCTTTAACTCCAAGTGAGTCAGTACACTTAGGAAAGAAATCTTTGGTGAAAGGACAGACAGCGTGTTTCTGCCAAGCTTCAGAGTCTTGAGCTTCTTACAGAAGAAGAGCTCATCAGGAATATTTTCAATTTTGTTGCAACTAACAGAGAAGTATTGAAGGCTCTGGAGAACGCCTATCTCCGGTGGAATAAAACGGATGTCGTTGTTGGAGAGATCGAGGTAGCGCAGTTTGTTGCAGAGGAACAAGTGTGAAGGTAGGATCTCGATCTTGTTATGGCTTAAGTAGAGGCGCTCCAAGCTCCCGAGTTTTTTGATGTGTTCAGGTATAAAAGTGATGCCGTTGTGCCAAAGCTTCAGACTGGTCAGCTTACGGAGGTGCTGAAAGCTGAGGATCTCTTCAATGGAGCGTAGATTGTTCTCCTTCAGATCCAACATCTGCAGATTAGACAGGCTGAAAATGGCATGTGGTATGCGTTCGAGGTCGCAGTGCACCAACTCAAGTTCTATTAGATTCACCATCTTTTTCAGGTTGTTAAGCATGACCAGCTTGGTGCCATCATTGCAAATACAGAGGCGTTGTAGATGGCTGGCCACATCCACGATGGACTGAGGGATCTTGGTGAAGTTGCTCTTGAGTGACAAGGTCTTCAGTGCTTTGAGCTCTCGTAAAGAGTCCAAGGTTACGTTCTTTGACGCATCAGAACTTAAAGAGCCAATCAGATGGAGCTCTTCCAAATTCCGCAACACATACAACCAATGTGGAAGTTCACGGCCATCATCAAACTTCACTCGTAGCACCTTCAAGTTCTCCTTGAGAAATGAGGTTGCTGCACTGTGGATCTTGAGCGAGCACTGGTAAAGCGAAAGCTCCTGGAGATCCTCTAGTTGGGCAATGGCTGCTGGTATGGTAACATTATTAATGATCTCAAGCTTCAAAGACTGCAGCTCTGTCACCTCAAAGATGGTGTCTGGGAGGCCAGACAGCATGAAGAGTTGAAGTTCTAGCCTGTTATTGCTGTTGGTTTGCAGCTTCTGCCGAAGCTTGTCAGCTGTCCACTCGTGGTTAAGGTTGAGCTGTTTCAGCTTGTTTTCGCTCACCTCTGACAGAAACACTGCAAATCTCTTGGAATATAGGGGATCATACTGATCGATCATGTGCAACATGAAAGCAAAGTCGTTCTTTACATCTGGGATGTCATCAATTCCAGTCTCTTGCCTAACATATTCAAAGGAGTACTCCTTGAGAGAAATATAGAACAGCCAGTACGATGTATAAAGGCATGTGAGTCCATAAACACCAACAAAACACAAATAACAGTAGGAGAGCTTTGAGAACAAGTGGGCCATAGTATGATTGCAACAGAAGTACCGGTAACCTGTCATGTCCTGCATGTTCTCAGTGCAGGTAACATTGAACCTAACCTTTGACACCAGAGCACTGTTGTATGCAATTATAAGGATAAACTTGAGCACTTTTACAACAGTCTGACGGACATACATCATATATAATATATCACCCTCCTCCACATGCAGGCGGAATTTTTTGACCTTTTCAAACAAGGCTTTGGCTTGTTCTCCTTCCTTCTTGTCAAGGACACTTGCTGCTGGCTTGTCAACGACAATCTTTTCAGGTATTGATCTTAGAGACGAAGTCTTCTCCAGGTTGCCCTCTCCAATCGGAGTATCAAGGTTTGACCTACTGGCACTGTTCGTCTTGTTGTCCTTCTCTTCAGGATTCTCCCCAGACACTTCTGACAGTGCTCTGGTAGTCCATGGAGAGTCGAAACACTTTCCCAGGATGGATATGAAGTGCTCAATTTTAGAGCTGGAGCCAGGAAACTTGAACCAGAAATTGCTGCACACCATGAAAATTAGGGTATGTATTAGAACCAGGTAAGGGAAGTACTTGGCATACCAATGCAGTGCCTTTTCGTAACACATTTGGTTTATGTAGTTATACTGCTGAATATCCAAGTTGGTCTTCAGTCCTTTCAACTCATGGACAGGCACGATCGCTACATGATTTGTGGAAGGAGGTGGGCACATCAGCTCAGTCTGGTTTGGTGAGAATGTCCTTTGAGGCAGGCATATGATTTTGTCTTGCATCACCTAAAAGCATAAAAGAGTGTAACTATCAGAATCAACACAATGAAATCAAGACATGCTTAGACTATTGCTGATATTCTATCCAAATGTTTAGCATTTTTTATAGCACATTTCTAAAATCTGACTAAAGAAGAGAATGCAACATTGCCATCAAATGCATTATGCACATTATCTTGAGGGATCTCGGCCTTATTATGTTTCAAGGAGCTGCAGAGTGAACCTGCATCAGGGAGTGTTACATTTGCCATTCTGGAGCAATACTGCATAGCGTTATAAAATCCCGCCAGGAGATATGCCGAATCATATGAGAGCATTAGAGCTCATATATAATGAATGCCATCAGACATCAGAATGTATGTGGATGGATACTAGGGGTGTAACGGTACACATATTTGTACTGAACATTTTCAGAACAGGCCTTTTGGTTCGGTATGCATTTGTGGCGAATAAATAGCGCTGTTTTAACCGCTACATGTACGGAACTTCTCTGCGTGTGGAACTTAATTTCAAACTCCATGTTTCCCCCCAAGGATGGAACAATATCGTTAATATTGATATACTTTGACGTTGCGAACACATCTGAAAACATTACTAAAGACAAAAAGTGATCTGCTGCCAGATAAGTGTACGATACAAGTTGTCTTAAACACAGTGTTGTGCCTGAACGCGTTCATTGAACGATAGTTCATGAACTCGTTCATATTTTGGGCGAACGTGAACTGAACGTACTGTATTACTGGCTGATGAACGTTACTGTGAACTCGTTCATTCTGGTGTCTGTGAACGCACGCTCTTTCAGTTTAACTTGGTTCAATAGGGTGCCAGATTTCTATAGAGCCTTCTAGTCGTAAAAACCCGGCTAAAACACACGTAAACAGGCCTTAATATGTAGCGAAAAGACACCCAATCTGGCAACACAAGCCACCAGTGTCGCACCGCGGCCGCCACATGCGTCAACAAGACAAGCAGCAGCATGTAGTCGACAAAGCATCGAGGAGGAGTCGCATCGTATGATCAGTTTTAAGACAAGGTCGGTGAGGATGGGAAAAATCTTACATTTCTGTGCAAACTTTGCCCGCCGATAAAATAATTGCTGTAGTGGTTGTTGTGGCAATAATAAAAAATAATAAAAATAGCTCGCAGCAACATATGGAAAAAAATAACTATGAACTAGTTCATTTTTTGGAACCGTGAACTTAGTTCAAAATTGTGAAGTATGAACTATGAACTAAACTAGTTCATTTTAAAATTTGTGAACTGAACTTTGAACTAGTTCATGTAGAAAGTGAACTTTCCCAACACTGCTTAAACATGAGACATGCTTTATATAAAGCACTTCAAACTAAGTCATAAACCTACATGGCTTGCCCTAATGCAGTGGTTCTTAAACTTATTTGGTCGTACCCTTATTTAAACCTTTAAATAAAAAAAGGTTTAAATTCCCCCTCCCCATATACTTTTCTATGGCAAGGCACTTCTATTGCCGGGCCGGGCTTGTTTAGACGGTGACAAGTCAATGGTCTGAATAAGAACGATTCAGTGGAATTGGCGTTTGTTGCCTCTTTATAATGGCAGAGCGACAATCGCTATTCACGCACTTGAATACTATTGCGACATCTGTTTTCTGATTTTTTTTTCTGCTGATCTCCCACACCCCCTCCCATATCTACAGACTTTATGTAAAGACAGACATAGTTTGTCCAGTAAAACATTGTTAAATTACTAAAAAAACAGGTTTTGTTTTCCCCCTGCTGTACCGTTGACATACTGAACTGTGACTTCAAAACCGAGGTACCGAACCATCATTATTATGTACCGTTACACCCCTACTGCATACTCACTTATAATTAATGGGTTTAGTTATTACAGTATTTTCTGTGTGGACAAATCTTAATGCTATGTCATACAATAGCACTCTGGTGAACTGTGTGCTTTTTAACTTTGCTACAGCTTGGAGAGGTGTTCAATGAGGGTTCAGGTCAGGTTTTTGTGCAGGCCAGTCAAGTTGCTCCCCACCAGAGTCAGTAAACACTGTTTATGGACTATACTTTGTGTAATCCAGAAAATCTACCTTTGAGAGTTTACACACAGATTAAGAGCTTCCTTAACATAAAAGTAGCATTCATCCATGTTGCACAGTCATTCTAATTATACGAATATGCCAAAGTAATTGTCCCTGACTATAAAAAATAAAGATGAACCTCATGAACCTCAAAAACATCAGAGAGCAAATAGATAAACCTCCAGTGTGTAAAACGGTAGATGAGGCTCATTTTATGTACCGTATTGCATTTCCAATCCCACACCACCTTTAGATTGCCGGGAACAGTGTAACAGTATCTGATGAGGAGAATATCTTTTAAGATAACCATTTTGGTGCTCTGACATAAGTGTTGTGACTCAGACAGGAAATGAGAAATCATTGCACTGGCCACTTGAATTCTCGAGAGAGGTGAAATACCTTTGAGTTAGCAAGAAAAGGTGCTTATGAACTACTCAATTTTGCATTAAATATTTTTAAAGGACACACTAGACAGGGGAGAAAAAAAAAGTATTTTCACTAGAAGTGAAAAGCAGTAAACAAAAGAATTGTTTGTAAGCACTGTATTCGTTTCAAGATGTGTGCCCTCCCCCCCCTTTTCCTGCAAAACAGTTTAGTTTGTCTGCTAATTGCCATGTGGTTTCTGCCTGCAAAGGTAACGAGAAATGAGAAAAATCAGCTAAAAAGAGAGGGAAAGAGAATTGTGAGAGCTCTATACAGCACTATAGTGTAATACAAGCACTATAGGCAGACTGCAGAGTAAAGCCTGCTAATGAAGTATCAGCAGCTCTGAACATGGCTTCTCTGCAGTAAAATGGATGAGAGGCGCAGCAGCCCCAAGTGGCTAATAAAATGTCCATTATGCATTACAGGCCACTGAAAGTGCCCCCAGCCAAACATGGTCACTTAGCAAACCACGGGATTATGCAATGGCATTAGTAAAATAATTAATTAGGACAATTTTTACTCCCCTCACTGAGATCATAATGACCATCCACAATTTACAAATTGCAATTCATCATGCAACTGTGCCATTCTTTGATACGCACCTCCAGGGAAAGTGGGGGATATCCCTGTCCTAACAATGGGTTCCTGTTAATGTTGTTTATTGAAACTAAAAATAATTCAGGATCATCTAGAGGAATTGCAACTGAAGGGCAAACTTGCTGCTTGAAGCTCCACCCACTAGTTTACGAGGCCGAGTAGCTAGACTACAGGAGTCATTTTGTGTTTATAGAGGGGCCACCATGAGGGGAAGAAGGGGTAATCTTTTCGTGTGGGGTGACTGGAATTTAGCTATTTTCCGTTAGCAAACTCCCACTTCTTTATGCAGTATGCACTGACCAACAGTGGGCTGTTTATGCACAGAGGAAATACATCTATGGTGTGAAGTCATTTAGTATTCCATTGCCGTTGATCAAGGAAGACTGTCCCCCCGGGTGTCACTCACACTGGCATATCTTAAATTATGTCAGTGCCATTGGTTTGTCTCGATGCACATCACTAATGTTTTTTTTTCAAAGGCATTCATTCTAATCAAAAACTATATTTAACAAACACAATAAATGTAACCATTTACAATAAAAAAATATGTTTTGTTATAGCTTTTGTAGCAAGGTCACCGCCATCTTGCAGTACTACAACCTGTGATGTCATGGCGTAGGTTGGCTCTGTTGCATAAATTAAGATTATAATAGTTTTGATTCTGGTCTTTGATTTTTCTGCTTAGTTGCTGTAATCATTATTAGTAATAGATAAACTCATAATTTCTGTCACCAAGAAGATGACCAATAGAGGGCTCCAGTACTATTTGCAAGGCAATTCTGGGCTGATAAAGTAATAAAAAAACTCCAGCAGTGAAGGAAAAGTTGGTTAAAAACTTTATTGCATTGAATGCAAAAGGATAAAAAAAAATTATGGCAAGGGAGATAACGGGATTATGGATAACCTTTGGAGACTATCCAAAGTATGGTGTCCTGATTGGTAAACGTGGAGTCACGGTAAGAAATATTTATTTTGCTGTCAGATGGGTGTTTATTATGGTTGTGGTTGATTTTCATGTCTGACAGTCTTTTCGGCAACATGCTGTATTTCCAAGTGTAACTATGGAAATATTGTGGCGGTGGGTGTGTCTGAATGTGTATCAGGAAATGAAGCAACTGTTCTCCCTTTCAGGCAGTTTATGAATATGGACTCTTTTGTCCTTTGCTTTAACACTGTAAAAAAAAAAAAAAAATTACATCCAGGACTAATGCAATAGTGGTCCAGTTTCCATCTTTCACGGTCTCTGTCTTTATCTTTCACTATCTGTCCTCCACTGTCTGTCTTTAACTGTCTCTCTACCATTGTATCTGATGAACTCAGGCAAGACAACCAACCCTGTAACATCACAGCGAGTTTAGTACTTGCAAGAAAGCGGTGCTCTTGCTACTGTACAAAAGCTAAATTTCTTTTAAATGGTTACATTGATCGTGTTTGTTATATCATTTGATTAGCGTTGAAATCCATTCACTAAATATTGTTAACTTGACTGAATGCTTGATTTCCACTTTAAGACTCACTTTTCAGCTGTAAAAATGAAATGGTTATCTTTTGGTATTTGGTTTAAAGAGAAGAATAGTAATATTTACCTGCAGAGTGCATCCAAACACACCTATCATGAGCATTACCACAGAAAGGTAGTCTGTGAACACATCCCACCATGGCTTCAGAACCCGGAAAGCCGGCTGCTGTTCTGTGAACTGCCGGAATTCGGTCACTGGAATCATGCTCCTGTAAAGGAACAATGGAGAATTATGAATTATGAGCTATGAATATTTTGAATAACATATTATACTGTAGGGTTTACTGTAAGGTTTTTGCTTAATGACTTCAATGACCAGCCGAAATTGATCAAATTACAGCACAATACATCCTTACTAAAGAGCTGATATGCTAGACTAGACGAGTTGTCACAATAGCAAAATATCAATGGTTCTCGTAAAAATGGCTGTATATAGCAAAAACTATTATAATTATTTAACTATTTGAAAATAAAAATTAAATGAGTTATAATTATTATTAGGTGTCAATAATTAGCCTAATAAATAACTACATGATTTTTTTTAGACTTCATTACAAATTTTTCCAATAAAGTAAACAATTCTTTAAAAGTTAAGTAAAAGCTAAATAAAATGAAGAAGCATTATACATTAGTCAGCATTTGCACTCCAAGACTTGAAGGATTACTTCACTTCAAAATGAAAATTGTCATCATTTACTCACCCTCAAGTTGTTTCAAACCTTTCATTTTGAAGTGAACTAATCCTTTAATGCAGGTTATCAATGTCAATGTCAATTCTGCAATTTTGTTTCAGTCTTTCATTTAAATACAGTTGTCAATCACTTCTTGTGAAAACAAAACCTCTGATTTGCCACTGTGTTAATGAGTTCAACAGTCATGTCTGTGATTGGCTGAAATGCGAAACGCTTCAAAAACACATTGCAAATAGAAACCTTTGACACTCTTCACAAAGCATGCACACAAATAGCTTTTGACTTTTGACAAGACGGCACTAGACTAAATATAAATTGATGGATGTTTAAAATAAATAAGCTCTGGAATGACAGCCTACCAGAATTATAGTATGAAGCAGGTTGAAAGGTATTTTTAAATGAGTTATTATTCTCTTATTCTGTACAAAAAGAAACAAATAAGTTAGTTCTAGTAGCTCAACTGGTAAAGCATGATGGAAAAGACATGGGTTCAATTCCCAGGGAATGCATTAATAAAACGTATTGCACTGGAATAAAAGCCACTGTAAAAATCCATAATCACACCACAATCCAACCATAGTATGTAAGGCTGTAACCATGTCTTGAACATGGGTGGGGGGCATTAAAAAATGCACACATTCACTCTTATTTATATGTATAATATGACAAAGACGCAAAACATTTCTTGTCTCGCACCCTTTCACTGATAAAACTAAAGTGTTGCATTGGATTTCACACTTGTCTTCTGTGAACAGTAAGGCCCGCCTTCTTTGATCTGATTGGCTATCTCAATCATTTTGACATCGACAAGCGCTGTTAGACCGCTGAGGCAGACAAGCCTAAAAACATTGTCACCCTAATAACAAACAGAGTGGTGCGTAATGGAGTGCAGCAGAGCAGCATCAAGAACATCAAATTGAGGGGGGCAATTTAGCCATTTCTAATTATTGGGGGGAGCGGGGGGACTTGTCCCCCTCAATGTATATGGTGGTTACAGTCTTGCTGGTATGTGTCGTCTGGTAATTGCATGGCTCTATGGCTGATTCTTGATTCACTTGCTACATTCATCAATCAAATAGCCTAGTTCTGAAAAAAGACTTGTCCAGGTCAACACCTTATTATTGGCTGCTCATTCATGAGCCTTTCCCTCTATGGTCTCTACTAGTAAATTATTTGAAATTCAAATCCATGATTTTATTTATTTGGCAAAATTCCAGGTAATATGAAAAATAAAATTCCACAAAGCAAATATCTCTTTAGTTGGGATTAAATGTACTTAACAGGGATATTAATTCCTTGATGCTTTATTTATTTACTGGATAAGGATTTAGTAATCTTAAAGGGGTCATATAATGCCATTTTCATACAAGTTAATTTGATTCTTTAGGGTCTAAATGAGAAGTTTGTAATATACTTTAATTAAAAATTCTCATTAGTATTGTAAGAAAACACTAATTTTACCTGGTCAAAAACAGCTCTGTTTTCAGCATGCCGTTTCAGCGCATATGCCTTTAATTGATAATGAGCTTTGCTCACTCCGCCCCTCTGTTCTGCGGGCGTTTTGACACAACGCACGTGGAGTGTTGCCTTGACAACAGTTGAGGGTATATTTTGGAGAAAGAATGGCAGCGGGAGTCTCTAAGGACACATCTGTGCGTCTGGCGCGAGTGATTTCATTGTTAAGTCAATGCAAAGACGCGTTACGCGCGTAAAAAATTCCTACGGCGCGAATGAGGTGTAGAGCGCGCCGTGGTAGATGCGAATACGCCTCATTCGCGCAGCAAGTTCGAGCGTCTGACGCGTTCCGCGCACATGATTTTATTGAGTGCTTTTGTGCATTCACGCGTTTGACGCGAATTCGCGTCTGCCGCCCGAGTTAAAAAATCTGAACTTTGGCGTCAATTCGCGCCGCGTTAACCAATCAGGAGCCTAGCTGCTGTCACGTGGTGAAGTATCTGGATGCTTCAATAAATTATTTTGTACTAAATGCCTGATGTGGTTCTAATGCACAACAAAGCAAATATTTTATCACATAAAACTTGATTTCAATATATGAGACACATTCATTTTGTATTGAATGCTATTTTATTCCATTTAATATCTAGATTATATTAAATATTATTCTAATGTAAAGGCAACCAACATACTATAGCTCATAAATCCGTGTCTGGAGAGTGTTGTGTGAGAGAGAAAAAAATCACAGGACAGGTTAATTACTTTTGGAGGCTGGCTCAAATTATCATCAAAACAAAAATATATGACAGATTAGGTGGATGAGGCCGCGGGTGAGAGAAAGAGAAAATGTCAGTATTTCATTGAGACTTGAGATTAAATAAACTGCTTAAGTATTCTTGTAGTATTAATTTTCACATGCAGTTACACATTGTCGGTTAAAAACAAGAAAGTGGCTGGTAAAAACATTGAGTGGCTGGTAGATTTTGAAATCCACCAGCCACAGTGGCCGGTGGACAAAAAAGTTAATTTCCATCCCTGGTACTCAGTTTGTAATAACACAATAACCATAACGCGTTGTTCATTATAAACGTGGGATTATGAATTATATTGAGAACGTCGTATAGAAAACATGCCGTAATGTACCCTGAGTGAGTGTAAACCTTAGCCGCATTCATCGTGAAGCGTGCAAGCGATTTGCAAAGATTAATATAAAATATACAGTTTTACACTCACTTCTTCTGGAGGTGCAGCAGGGACATGAATGGTTGGTACCGATTCTTTTTTCAGGAGCAGCTTCTTAGCAAAACCAGCTTTATACTGAGTCTGACCCTCGTTTTTAAAGCAGTCTGGTGAGAAAAGATTTGCAAATCGCGCAAACATGAAAGCATTGACGTTGCTCGTGGGGAATATTCCCTTCGAAAACAAAACTCTGCCACTAAGTCTTCAGCGTTTCGGATTTAGGAATATCAAAATGACTGCTGTGTTCGTTATTACACCCAAGAACAGAACACCACAATCGCTTAGACGCCATTCTGCTCCAGCGTATCAACAATGACGGACAATGATGACAGCTCGCTCAGTGCGGGTCTGTGTGGAAATGCTGCCGTCAATCAACAATCGTGGGAGGGGCGTCCGTTTTATTGACGTCACAAAAACGAACGGCTCAATTTAAGGCAGGGGAAAACATATAAAGAGATTAAAACAAAAACACTGGATAGATTTTTATCATATGATGGTTGTGTACAGGCACTGCCAACACACATTTCAGTACAATCAACTTGACAAAGTGCATGTACCATTATATGACCACTTTAAGTATTGAAGACACCGTCATGAAGACTAGCATAAAATGCCCGTACCGATTCCTAATGAAGGCAGTCCAGCAGGCTTCATCTAATCTCTTTTGATGCACTTCTTCCATCATGCCGTACACAATGCATATTCCACTGATCTTATTAATTATTGAGATTAGTGCTGCATTGGCTTCAATTTGCAGCAGTCAGCCAGTCAAAAAAATTGGTTCACATTGATGTACCTATAAAAAGCCTGCACAGATGGAGAGCAATGACAACAAACACAGTAGTGAAACATAAAATGCAACAAGGAAGGGGAGTAGTACTAGAACGTCGTGTTCATCATTTAAAAGTCCCCCAGTATGTCAATCATTTTATCCCTTAAAACTCAGCAATCACCAAAATCACATATTTAAACGTTTTTTTTCCTTGAATTTTTTTTGTCATGCCTTAAAATAGCTTAAATGTAACTCTACACCCTTGCTTCATTTAGTATATTCGGTTCTATGAATATGCAAATTAGCCCCGCCTCCACTCACACCAGATTAGAGATCCACTCGTTGATGATCACACGTAGTTTGTTGTGACGTCATAAACACCAGCGATTTCAATCCGCGTTTTTGAGACTGTCTTTGGTCCACTGCAGTTAAGGAGAAAATACTCAGCAGCAATGGTGTTGACTTTAAAAAGCTTGATTTTCACTACAGGGAGACTTTAAACACCTACAATGCACCTTTCACAAAATGCAGACAAGTACCCAGTTGTAGTCCTGCACTTGATATAACACACCTGAAATCCATTTTAAGTCAGGCAGCCTAAATTACGCTTTCTGATCAAATGTCAGATAAACTAAAACATCCCTCATATAATTTACATGCAAGACCAAACCAAAGACAACACCTCACAGTTTGTAAAAGGCCCCAGAGTCAAAATGTGATTGCACCAAAATAAAATGAACACTAAAAATACACTATTGTATTGTGTATAGGGGTGGGACAAAATATCAGCGCCAAATATTGATATTTTAATTAATAAAATAAAGTGCTCTAAGTAGATTTCCCTGCTCCTCCCAGTGTAGCTACATCAAGTGTTCTTTGCTAAACTTTAATCCTTATACAAACCTATTGATATTCAAATTTAACATTGAAAGCTAAACACAATTTTACTGATTTATGAGTCTATTTAAATAGTGTCTTCACAAGCCAGTTGTCAGGGGAATTCACACACACACACACACACACACACACACACACACAAATGTCCTTTACAAGTATAGCTAAACGTGTACACACAAAATTACAGGAAAGTGTACAACAACTCTAGTAGCTTAATCATCACAAACCAGTCAGCAAATTAATTATACAAACCAAACCTCAGCTGACCATAAATCCTTAAGTTGTGTACCTGCTGAAAATGTTAGTCATTCAATGGTGCTTACATCAGAGTAAACAACCAGTCTTCTACAGGTTAAACACAAGTATCCACATACTGTTTGTACTTTTATAAATATTTCTCAAGAAAAAAAAGACAACATAAAAGCTTGCATATTTAGATGCAATCTGCTTGTGTACTGTGCACAGAATGAGTAACCGTAACCATTATTTAAATAAAAAAAAAGAAACCCAGGGCTACAAGATCTTCACTGTATGCAACATGCTTCAACAGGCAGCCTTCTTCAGGCAGGGCAAAATATTTGGACATTTGTGAACAGCTGCAGCAGTTCAAGTATCTGGAACTCCTGATTATAGCTGATTTGTTACAAGATATTTTCCACACACAGGTTTGACACACACACACACACACACACACACACACACACACACACACACACACAACAAATAAGAAAATAATGTTCAATAATATGAATTAAATGTTAAAGGATAAAATGTCATGACTTAAATGCTAAACTACATCCAATGTTCAAACACTACAAGACAGACAATAATAAAATGCAGACAGACCGAATGGAAAAATCCAACGTGTTCTGGTATAACTACAAGAAAGCAGTGCAGAAATGGATGGGAGTTAGGCTATGCATGTTCATGCAGACCTGCTTATTTAATCTAATAGCTTTAAGTATCCTACTAAACTCGGATCTGTACCATCTCCTGGAGCAGCTCTTCCTGCCAGGAAATGGGTGATTCTCAAATATAGTAGGCTAGTGGAAAAAAACAGTAGGCCTAACTACTGAATCACATCCAGTCAGCAGCAGCAGGACGAAGAAGAGCTCACTTTCAAATAGCAAGCTCAGTATGAGCACGGAGGAAAGATGTTTTGAAATGATAGCTGGAGCTGATTTCCTCTACTGTTAATTACGGAAACCGAAATAAACAACATTAATTTACTCTCACGGGACAAAACAAAAACAGTGCACGTTCATGCGATATTAATTTAATTTAAAATCCGCACATTTGATTGAAATCTCAAGAGACATGAAGTTATTTGGAGTATTTTAAATTGAGGCCTGTATAATGATATCATGGGTAGGCTAATATAACAGGCCTAGCTAATGTAAAATAAATAAACTAAACAAAGAATCATTCATGAACTTCAGTGACGCAAAATTCTAATTGATATTATTTGAATCTTTATAACTTACTTTCCTCACGGTCCTCAGTTTTCTTTCGTCTCACGTGTCTGTTTTAATAATTTCAACAAATTCGCTCCACCAACACGTCTTTGGAACAATAATTGTACCACGTTTCCTCACTGAGGGGGTTTGAAAAGTTAAACGCTGTCCCGAGCGCGTTTCACTGCTTCAACGACTATCCCACAATTACGTCACGAAAATAGAATAATTCACCATTAAATATTTGCAATCTTAATTTTTGGTCGCAAAACACCGATAACGTGAAACAAACGGTCCCAGTTTTCTCTCACCTTTAAATGGGTTGAAGGTGTAGTTGAAGATTCTAGCGGGGACTACAGCATGTCCTTGTGGCTGCGGTTCTCAGTCTCTTCTGCCCTCCAAGTGCTATAGGCTGAGCTGCCTGGGCGGGACTTCAGTACATGGGGGAAAATGAGAGACACAATAGCGTTCCCAGAACCGCCTTTCTCACTTTCCGTTTAGATTTCGCGTGTGTCATGTCGCGCTACATCTGTCCATGACTTATAAGCAGCACCTCATTGTTACAGGAATTCTCAAGGACATATCCTCGGCTCCACATCCCCAGTTCCCCACCATTTTAACTAACTAAATAAAGACATTTCCTATGCGTCACGCTAAAGTTAATTATGGTTTGTGTTTATGGTCCTTGTTTAACCAAAAAGCTGTGAGAACGGGCTGGAGAGATAATATGGCAAGGCGGTATAGTAGCCTAAAACACTGTAATTCACACAGGGTTTCTGACTACATTGAATGACCCTGCAATTAGAGTGGAACTGCTGAACAACAATTCCTGAAATGTTTTTTTTTTTTTTTTAAATAGACATTGTAAAATAGAGTAGCCTAAAGGAACTTTTAAAAGTAGGCTATGCATTTTTAGTGGCCTATATCAGAAATGGAAACTAACAGCAATGATCATGCAAGTTTTCATAAACTATTCAGACTCCTCCACACAGGCATAACAGACATTAACTTTGTCATCCCACTGTCTCCATAGCCTCTTTACTAGATCATATGTTTACAGCATGTCTGATTGGCTGCACCATCTGCCCCAGGCTTGCTTGCACGCTCCCTCTTTGTTCTACGGAAACCCTCTTTGACATTGGGCGCCGGAGACTTTAAAAGGTCTTCCTCAACTAAAAGCCTATTCGCTGTAAGGCTGACATTTTATAAGCTCTGCTAAAAGACTGGTATCTTAGAAATGCATTATAGAGTTGGGTTAGAAAACTTACTGATCTGTGGTGGAATATATGTGGACTAAATATATGACTAAAATTTATTTTCAAAGGCATATGCTCAGACAACGTTTCAAAGAAGAGTGTCCTGTCAAGGGCAGAATTCATGACCCACCAAATAGTTGTTTCAAAGTGATGTATTTCTTGCAATTGGGAAATTCTAAATATAGTCTTGTAATGTTGCTTTACTCCTACATAGAAGTCCAGTTTAGAACATTGCAGTGTTCTGTGGAACATAAAATATATTTTGAAAAATGTATCAATGTTTTGTTTTGTTTCCGTAAGTCAGTAGTAACCAAAATTTAGTGGTATATTCTTCCTCCCTCTCTCTCCCTCCCTCTCCCTCCCTCTCTCCCTCCCTCTCTCTCTCCCTCCCTCCCTCCCTCTCTCTCTCTCTCTCTCTCTCTCCCTCTCTCTCTCTCTCTCTCTCTCTCTCTCTCTCTCTCTCTCTCTCTCTCTCTCTCTCTCTCTCTCTCTCTCTCTCTCTCTCTCTCTCTCTCTCCCTCTCTCTCTCCCTCCCTCTCTCCCTCTCTCCCTCCCTCTCTCCCTCTGTCTCTCTCTTTATATATATGTGTGTATATATATATATATATGACCCTGGACCACAAAACCAGTTACAAGGGTCAATTTTTTTTAAATTGAGATGTATACATCATCTGAAAGCTGATTAAGCTTTCCATTGATGTATGGTTTGTTAGGATAAGACAATATTTGGTCGAGATAACTACCGGTATTTATTTGAAAATCATCTGAAATCTGAGGGTGCAAAAAAATCTAAACATTGAGAAAATCGCTTAAAGTTGTTAAAGTTGCGATTTTACTAAATTTACTAAATATCTTCATGGAACATGATCTTTACTTAACATCCTAATGATTTTTGGCATAAAAGAAAAATCGATAATTTTGACACAATGTTGTTGGCTATTGCCACAAATATGTTACATATTTGTTACATACATACACATATATATATATATATATATATATATATATATATATACTTTTAATACACTCAATGAACAGATTTTATCAGTGCATGTTTATGACTCCTAAAACTAACCTTATTGATTAGCTTGCATTATTAAACAATTTGTTTTAATGTGACATTGCCTTATATAATGTTTGATAACACTGTAGCTCAGATGATGAAGCATAATGCAAAAGATTATAAGGTCTATTCAAATTTTACATAAAAAAAAGTATCTAGTATTTCTTATGTAAGTTTCTGTGGTAGACTGGGACCTATTATTTTAACTCTTATAGTTCCCTTATAGTTCAAAAACAACATTTCTGAACATAAGGTTGATGTCTTCTTGACCCTTACAATTTCACTAGCTTCTGAATAAACTTTGCCAGAGGCTGAAACGAAGCGGTTTCAGCTGCTTTTTTGATTGATCCCAAACAGGAACCACTGAGAGTCTCTCAAGAACAATGGATACTGATCCAGTGAATGAAATATGAAAGCAAAGCCATTCTTGACATCAGCTGCACCACTATAGCTACCCTCATCCCACATTAGGTCAAAGGATACTGGCTATGAGAGTTTTTGATCATCCACAAGAAACTATAAATGCTAGTTTGGCCTCTGCATCTACTGTCCAAAACACCCCGCAGCTTGACTACATTTATTTTGTGTCCTCCCTTTGAACAACCGGGTCCCCTTTGACAATGATCTTCCATGATGAGCCACGGCACTTACGATGGAGAATATTTGTCCAGAGGTGGTTTAGAGCTGTGCTTCGGTAAGCGAGCCAACAAAAAAAAAAAAAACACCTTTATCAATGCTTATGTCAGCAACAAAAAACAGTTTGGTTGATGACTGTAACTACATTGCTGACATTATCATACTGCTCTAAGTCAAGCTTATAAACCCATGAAAATATATATATTAATACCTAAATGGTTGATCAGTGCTAGTGATATGTAGGCTAAATATGTTTAAGGATATGCCTCTTTCCCAAAGGTTGTTTTGTAAACATACTGTATGATCTTGTAGATTGTCATATGAAGTGTTCCTCTAAGCACGTGAGCATGTGAGTTAATGACAGAAGACGTCTCATCAGGGCTAAAAAAACATGGTATACTGACAGACTGACAAATGTCTTCAGCTTCCCTGTTCTGGTCATTTCAAACCAATCAACAAATTGCTTTCAGATGGTTGAACTGCTTTGTAAAGATTTCAGATAGGGTTCACCCATTTATGTCAAATGATAGTCAACATGTTAAAATGTGTTCTCCAAAAGGCACACACTATTGAGATCATCTATTATTTAATGTCAGGGTTTAATGGACCCCTGTGGGTCTGTGAAGGTACTGCATAGGGAGAAGGTACGGCATAAAGGACTGAATTATGTAATGTTAGTTTTTTATTTATTTATTTAGTACATTTAGGGGTTCTTGGGTCTACTGAAAGCCTTTCAACTGAGGAAGCGTCAAGCGACTGCAAAAAGTGCAAGCATAACACGAGCTTACGCAGTGTTCGTTCCCGTTTATCTCATGGAACCAAGGTTATGTTACAAACCGAAACGTTCCCTTTCGATAACGGTTCACTCACATTGCGTTGATAGCTGATGCTATGGGGAATGCAATCCAACAGCACTGTGTCATAAGCGCACAACTGTCCAAGCCAAAGGCAGATAATAGGCCCAGCGAGTCTGGCTCAGGGATGGCTCCGATCCGGGGGCCTCAACAGTGGTGAGCGCGACAGCACTCCGGGAGCTCTGACTATCCTCTCCCTATGGAGGATCCCTTTCCCACTCTACAGATAAAGCGTTGTTGAAAATCCGGTTCGCGTACCTCGAAGTGATAAAATAAAATTCTGTATCAAATTTATAGGCAAGACAAGTAGTTTGTTTAGGCATGGTTTGTTGGGAAATTACAAACCTGCGCAGACATATTCAAACGAATTTAACTATAGAATCAATTTTTAATGCGCATGTGAACGCCATCAGGTCACAGGTTCGCGTTTAAAGTCTGGTTAGAGAGAAAGCCGTCGTCTTAGTGGCCCAAATGGATCATTTTGCTGGAAGTGAACCATTAAAAACCAACTTTAGCTGGAAATAACATTATTCAAAAATCGCTATAAAGCCAAAACAATCTCTGTTACCGTAAATTGTATGTTTATCTCTGTAAAGCTGCTTTGAAACAATCTCCATTGTTAAAAGCGCTATATAAATGAAGATGACTTGACTTGACTGACCTCAGGCTCTGCCTTGGGGTGGGGCTGGGCAGGTGTTTGGGGGCACGCCACGAAAACCTCTGGAAAAAATGGGCGGGGGGCTCGAGGCTCACTGGCAGTGCCTGGGCTGCAGG
Organism: Rhinichthys osculus; assembly: GCA_029959095.1. Classification (NCBI taxonomy): domain Eukaryota; kingdom Metazoa; phylum Chordata; class Actinopteri; order Cypriniformes; family Leuciscidae; genus Rhinichthys; species Rhinichthys osculus. The sequence continues at coordinate 3,088 of JARWKJ010000333.1, read as the reverse complement.
AACCACTCTAACCCCAGCTCCTCGACTGCCTTTGAGAGGACTCTGGTGAGCTCGGAGTCCAGCCAGGGCTGAGAATCATCTGGCACATTTTGTGGCAGGGTGGCGGAATCCTCAGTGAGGTTCAATCACTTCTCTGCATCTGAAGCAACCAGGGACATGGCATCATCGCCATCATCTTTCTCAGACCCTCGAAACGAGACCAATCCACCCACACTGGAAGAGGGGCGTTGGTCTTCGCAGGTAAACAGCACAAGGGAATCCTCTTGCTTTGGGGAGAATGAGACACGCTGGATCTGGACCGGCGTGAGCTCTCTGAGTCCCGTTTCCCAGGCCCCGAGACTCTGACTTTCTTCCTGCTTGTGAGAGGAGAGGGTAGAGAAAGGATGAGCGTAAGGGGCGGGATTACTTCTGTTACAGAAAGTGATCCTTGAGTGCAGCGAGGCGAGACATTAGTGGTGCAACAATTTGCAACAAACACCAATTGAAATGCTCTTTTATCGTGAGTAAACTCGCTCGATCACTCGCCGGGTGGCCCCATGGGAGAGGCGCCTCTTAGCCGAGTTAATGATATCGCTGCTGGGATCTTCAAAACGCAAACAGGTAGGCTTCTTTTCTTCATGAGATCAGTGAGGAGATGGTCTTCACACTTGAGGAAAGATTCTGATGAAATGGCACTTATTTTGTGCACCATTTTTTGGCTGCGCTGAGACGCCATTGGTCCGTGCAGTTGCACATGATTCATGATTCAACATGATTCAATCAGGCTTTAGTATTTTCAGAGAAAGAGATTTCATAGCATCAGCTGTCAATGCAATGTGATTGAACCGTTATCGAAAGGGGACCCTGATTTAATGTAGTAAAGACCTTATCTAAACAAAGTAAGAAAAGTTGGTGATTTAACCGGAAAATAATTCTAAGCTAAATAAAAATGTATTGTATGAATTTAAATGACAACAAAATTTGAAATATGATAGCTAAAATATTAGCAGAGAAATATTTAAAAATTAGAAATGTCAATGACTTGAAAGGATGTTTATACAGTGAAGTGTGAAGAGAAACTGTTCAACTCTACTTTACAACATTAGCAGGATTAGCGTCTACTTCAGTGAACCTGTAAATAAATAGGCGGCCTTATGAGAAATTGCATTCCAAGTCAAAGAAGAAATGTGTAGTATTGTCTTGACACGAAAACTTTTTACAGCTTTAATGTGCTGAGCCTGAGATGTATAATGTTAATTTATTTACTGAATTATTAATCCTAATCGATTACTAATAAAAGTAGAAGGCAAATAACTGACATGTCTCTGTGGTTGGTTACAGCGCCACCTGCTGAGGAACAATTAGGCTACATGTTGACGAATGATGTAAAATGCTGCTTAGATGATCTCACTGCCATTCAGTTTTCCAAGAAAATATGGACTTTGTGTCGACATTTGGTGACATGCAATAAGTAATTGTCTAGGATAGGTTGGATATCACCATTAATGATTCATTTAACCGTGACTACAAAAAACATACAACTCTGCCCCAAGGCACGTTCTTGCTTTTCCTGCAGGAGCCTTATTCAGAGGTGTTAATCAGCAAGTGAGACAATCAGAAACGTGAGTATAAAATTGTTACTAAGAGCAAACTAGAAGTCAGTTTTAGTTCATGTGTCCTTTAGCATGTGCAGTGTCTAAAGGTATAACGCTTTTTATGGTTTTTTATTTATTTATTTTTTAATTTTTTAGCCTAGCTTAATAGGCTATAGATTCTACTCCATACACGCATGTCAAGCTATTTGACCTAATTATATTTTATCAAGTTGGTTTTAAATAGCCTACCGCTTAAAAAAGAAGAAAAAATAACTTTTTTTTCAATCAGACGTAAAGTCAGACGTTTGTACGTTATTTACCTGTGACGTTTTTGTGAACTGAAAGGCTGCCAACGAACACACTAGGTTTTACAATAAAGCATCCTAGATTTAAACTTTAATCGAAAAAAAGAATACGCCTAAATAAAAACGTACAAGAGGTAACTTTATGTATGTAGGGTATATTGCAATCTGGAGATGAATATAGTCCACCGTCGGTGGGAGATCTGGAGCCGCTTCCAAAGTCACTGAATCGTTTTTGACTCGGTTCTTTGAAAAGACTAATCGGAGAACTGATTCTTGGGATTGATTCGGACTTGCCATCACAGCGAAGAAGATAGTTAGTTCATACATATTTAAACAGGTTATGCGGGCTTTAGAATCATTGCATCGAGAGTTCCAAAAGAGTAAGGTCATCACGTAACTTAATTAACATCGTCGACATTTACCATTCCAGACTAGAACACACAGAACTGTATCGGATCTTTAAAAGAGCAATCCGATTGGTCCGTTTTAGAGGCGTGGGACGTTTGCGTCAGGCAGAATCTGCTCCCGTCAAACACAAAATAGATTTACAAATACAGCAACCAATAAACTGAAAGGAGTCTTATCTGTGACCGCAATGTTTTGAAGTGAGCAATGAATATTTGATACGATTTCCACTTTTTTTTTGGCAGAAATGTATCTTCTCCCTATTTTCAGATCTACTCCACGCATATTACAGACTAATAGATTTAGAGCTTTATCATCCTGCAAAGTGAGTGCAAGTTTGCCTGAATTACTCATTTCTCGTTGACATTCCTTTATTTTGTTCTTTCACTTTTTTAGTGTAAGATGGCTTCCATAAAACACAAGAATACGAAAAGAATAGAAGGTCTGGACAAGAATGTATGGTAAGAATCAAGCTTTATTTGCAAAAAAACTTTCTCACAGACATGTGTTAAATGTTCTGAATAGTGTGTCGTGTGTTGTTTAGGGTGGCCTTCACATCAGTGGCAGCAGACCCTTCCATTGTTAATCTTGGACAGGGTTACCCAGACATCCCTCCTCCCTCCTATGTGAAAGAAGGTCTCGCTCAGGCAGCAATGGTAGACAGGCTGAACCAGTACACACGTGGCTTCGTATGTTCTATCCACACTTTATTATCATCCTGCATTATGTGTTGAAAAAGCACTCAAATGGTTATTTTTCTGTTTTCAGGGCCATCCAACACTGGTTAAAGCCCTGTCAAAAGTA
>JARWKJ010000332.1:0-22081 GCA_029959095.1 Rhinichthys osculus | reverse complement strand
ATTCTTTGACGAATAGAAAGCATTTATTTGTAATATAATCTTTTGAAACATAATAACTGTCTTTACTGTAACTTTCGATCAATTTAATGCATCCTTACTGAATAAAATTATAAAATAAATAAAACTTCAGGAGTCGAGTTTGCAGTATGAAGTGTACTCTATCTTTTTTGTGTGTGTTTTATCACAAGTAATCACAGGAAGAACAGATGTATGACTACAGAATGCTCAGATGGTGGGAATTATTTTATTTTTTTTACATTATGAAATTAATAAGCATGTCAGGGGCCATGATTATTTGCAAAAAAGCATGTTTTTCCTTTTCTCTTATTGTTAATCACACTAAATTAACTTCTGCTGTTCATACGCTGCTCTGGTTTGTTTGTCTTCATGTTAAACCCAGACTGAAGGATACAGTCAGGAACGAGACGAGGCGAATGTGTTCAGGCGGCAGATGGCCGTGTGTTGGCGGGAAGTGTGAATCCGTGTGTGTGTGTGTGTGTGTGACAGAGGTGAGTCAGGGCCCTGCTGTGCTGTGACTTTGTGGTTGGATGGAACTCTGGGTTAGTGTGTTTCATCTCTGTCCCAAATATCACACACACACACACACACACACACACGCACACACGCACGCACACACACACACACACGCACACAGACACACACACACAGAAGATGGGAGAAGACGCCACCTCATGAGGATCTCTGAGGGTTTCCTTTGGAGAGAAACAAAAACAGTTTTTGAGTTACAGTCATTCATATAAAGAGAGAGTCCCGCCCCCAAACTCACGCCATTGGATGAGTCAAAACCCCAGCAAATCAGCATATTATAATGATTTCTGAAGGATCATGTGACACTGAAGACTGGAGTAATGATGCTGAAAATACAGCTTTGATCACGGGAATAAATTACACTTTACTATATATTCACATAGAAAACAGCTGATTTAAATTGGAAAAATATTTCACAATTTTACTGTTTTTAGTCCCGCCCCCAAACTCACACCATTGGTTGAGTCAAAACACCACAGATATGTTGCTTGAGCAGCAAATCATCATATTATAAGAGATCTCAGAGGCACTCTTCATCCATTAATACTAAGACTTTCTTTTTATCTCTCTCTCTCTTCTATTCTATAGCCTATCTATTAAAAAATAAATAATAATTTACACTGACTAAACTGGGAAGGGTCACATCACTTGCATATTGTTCTTCTATTGTTAGTTTGATTGCTTCTATTGCTCTCCTCATTTGTAAGTCCCTTTGAATAAAAGCTTCTGCTAAATGGTTAAATATAATGTAATATTAGAGTGATTTCTGAAGGATCATGTGACACTGAAGACTGGAGTAATGATGCTGAAAATCCAGCTTTGATCACAGGAATAAATTACACTTTAATATATATTCACATAGAGAATGGAAATTTTAAACTGTAATAATATTTCACACTTTTGCCGACTTTATGAATTTTTGATGGAGCCTTTGTGAGCATTTCTTAATGTGTCTCATGCCCACCGAGCTATACTTACAGTCGTCTCTGCACATTAAACCGGCATAGAAAGTATTTTAACATTGAATAAATGACGCACTTCACCTTTAACAATGCAGAAGGGAATCACCTCGGAGAGAGAGAGAGAGCAGCACTCGGGTATTACAGCTGCTCGTTTAGAGAAGATGTGTCGTCTTAGTGCTCATTTCTGTGCAAAATGTTTCCAATAATAAACCTCACGAACAGATGTTCACCATCTCACTAACACTTTCTTTTCTTGTCGTATAATCAGTTCACTAAAATGAACTTTTTCAAGTTTGGTCTGAGATGTATCGCTACTCTGCACCTGTTTAAGAGTTGTGTGTTTCACATTAAAACCGGTGCTCTCTCTCTCTCTCTCTCTCTCTCTCTCTCTCTCTCCAGCTGGGAGAAGAATCCTGCAGACTTTGAGCCTTACCATCTTAAACTGGAGGAATGCATGTCTGCGGACCAGATTCCCACTACGGAGCACATCCAAGGATACGTGAAGAAAGTAAGAAGCTCCTGTTTAGCTTCTTGTAGGAACACATAACCGGGTCATGAATATTCAAATCTGCTCATGCATATCAAAACATTGACAAACATTTGTGCTAAAACTTACTAGTTATCAGTTCAGACCTGCTGTTTTTTTACCTATAAAGTGGATATTACAGTTTTTTAGGTGTTCAAGCACAAAGTGCTGAAAACCTATTGTAATTGCTATTTGAAAAAAAGAAAAAAAAACTAAAACGCATCGTGCAGCCCAAACCGTAAGGCTTAGAGACTTGAAACCTGGCCAGGTGCTAGGGCCTCAGTTTGGGGAGAACCTATCAGAGTATGACCCCGATTGGCTTATGAAAAGTACTAAATTGCTCATAACTCCTAGACCATTTGACTTTTTGCACCACTGTGTTCCTTGGCTCAAGACAGACAAGATGTATATCTCGGATTCTCGATTTGAGCAAAAAATTGTTATGGCCAATTTTGTCCAAAACCTACTTTTGCGAACTAGTCCCTGGTTTTTTGCCCGATCGGAACCAAACCAGTGCAGAAATGTTCTCTGGAGTGTGACTATCAATAATTATCGAAAAAAGTTGAAATTTCGATTTCCGGTCGCTAGGGGGAGTAAAATGATCGTTGTGGGAGGAGCCTATTTTACTAAAATGGCTATAACTCGAGAAATAAATGGGATATCTTCACCAAACTTGGTACACATATTTTCGAGTTCAATCTGAGGTCACAGTAAAAAAAACAGCGTCGATTGGCCTCATGGTGGCGCTATAACATTAAAAAAAAACATTAAAAAGGCTATGACCACCTGACCGTTAGTCCGATTGACTTCAAAATTGGTATGCAGTGTCTTGGTCCATGAGGACATTGGCGTATCTCAAAAAACATGGCCGCCATCGGCCAATGAAGTTCGAGCACCTATGAGACAAGGTTAACGGAGGCCAATCGGAACGAAACTCGATGGACATGTTCGACTCATGGCCCAAAAGGTCTGTAAGAGTTTTGAAAGAAATCGGCCACTAGTTGGCGCTAACGAGTTTTACGGCTTTGTAATCACAATATGCATATCATTTGATAGATCTCCTCATGCTGAACAACTATGCCTCTAGAACCATTGCTGGATCGGAGCATAGGTGGCGCTATAACTGTTAAAAAGCTTTAAAACCATACATTTCCTATGGTAAATTGACTGTATTGGCTGTAAATGCTTTTTGATGCTTTTGTGCTTAACGGCCTTAACTGCTTGAACACCGCTAAATGCTGCTTGCAGCTTTAATTTTATTTGCTTTTGTACTATTTTCAGAAGTAAGGTGTACATTTTCAAAACTCTTATCACAACAGATCATCAAAAGTGCACTTTTTTCAAACATTTCATCATGTTTTCAATTGTGTTAGTACAATTCACAAAATCACAAAGTATCCTTTTCACCACACAAAATAACTGTTTCATTCACAGTAACTGCCTTTCATAAAGCTCTTATTATCAAACTTTTGATTTGCATCTCTTTTTGTTCAGTTTAATACATTTGTCTATTATTTAATCCAACTGATCTTAATGGTTAATCAATTAATCATTTGGTACACCTATAGATTTCTATAGATATTGATTCTATATACAGTTTGCAATTTCCGATATGGATAACCAAATGTAATGAATTATTTTTACATAAGTGATTTATAGATACGTAATAACCACCACTATGTTCAAAGTGTGTGTGAGAGAGAAACAGAGAAATTTGCCATTTGTGAAAACACTGTAAAGCAGAATAGAGTGTAATGGAGAGGAACCGGTCAATGACTGTAAAACATTAGATTGATTAGAGATGCATCAGTAGAACGGAGACAGATGGCATCAAATACAGCATTTTACATTACAGTATGTATGCCATGTGATACTGTAAACAGATTACCATGGTAGACATTGCCAGATTACTGTAACTCAACCTTTAAGGTCCACTATAGATTCAGTCAAAGGCTAAAGAGTGAACACATTTACTGTATTGCCAGCAAACTCTGAACCTCATGGCTGTGTCATACTTCATCACAGCTTTTGATAACTCACTGCAGATACTATTACAAACATTATGGATTCAATAAGTTAGGTAATGCACGTGTATTTTCTAACGTGGCAACTGTAGCCTGTAATACTGTAATTATTTCAGCAACATGGGTGATTTGAAACATGTATCTTGCATTGTTTGCTGTTGAATGAACTGATTGTTTAAAGTACTAAATTGAAAGAAGATCATACTGTTGTGTTTATGTGATTAAACCAAACGTTCTCATTACATATTACAATAATCTTGTGTTTGAAACAATGATTATGTGGACTGAAAAATGTATAACTGTAATGAAAGCATGGGATCATGTTTTGAAAGAATGACTAGCTGTGTTACAAGTGTGATCAGTTTGGATTTTTGTACTAAGAGTTTTGAAAATGTACACCTTACTTGTGAAAATAGTCCCAAAGCGAATAAAAAAACTGCAAATTAATATTTTTAAGTATTAATAAGGTGAGCTTGCTGCAGTGCATTATGGGATTTCTACATTGCTCATTTTTGAGATATCAACCTCAAATTTGGAACACAGCTTGTTTAGATGTATGGCTTTGATTTTCTCACAGTTTTAGAGTAAAACTTGTTTTGGAAAATATATATTTCATATCAAATATAAGAAAAAACAGTATTTTTATGCATTTTTTATAATAATGAACTTAAACTTCTGTAACTTTTTTTTACTTCAGTAATAATCTGTCAAGTGTCATCTTTAAAAAGAGACCAAACTTAAGTCTGTGCTTCAAAGCATTCAATATTTCTCATTTTCAGGTCTATGCTCAGAAATTGAATAAATTGATTTTAACAACTGCATGAATATTATTTTAGTACAAAATAAAATACAAAATATTAACTGAAAAACATTATCGGACTAAAATATAGTGCATTACTTTCAATGAAATAAAAAATAATAATAGATTTGATTATTTTTGACCGCCACACGAGCAGCACCAGAGAAAAGCTCACTTGGTTTTGGAACATAGCAATTTGTTAAAACTACAAAATCATAAATCAATATGGTATATCCTTAAAACCCTGTAAGATGCTGTGCAGAATATTTCTGTAAAGCTTTTGATGACTATGTCAGCTAATGCAAAACACCACATTCACTACTATGGTATTTTATTTTATATAAATATTTGTAAGGAGTTGTTAAACTGGAGTAATAATGTTATATATCAATATGAAATCAATTCATATGATAATGAATTAAATTGTATTATTACATGGTTTGGTTGAATTCTACTGTTATTTCGTGACCGTTGCCATGAAAAACAGAGCGTTGCCATGGACTCAGTTCTCACAGGAACGGACTATTTTCTTTAGCGGAAGCAATACAATCGTTTTTAAATCAATAAACTCCTTTTTAAATCAATATGTTGTGTAAAATTATTGATTTATTTGGTAGGTAGCCATGTAATAAGCGGGATAATGTAGAGCGAGGCGGTTGTTATAGCGAATACAACCCCTTCAGGCTGATTCAAGACCCCTCCGCAACCGCCTCGCTCTACATTATACATAATATTTCACTGTTTTTACTGTATTTTTGATCAAATAAATGCAGCCTAGATGAGTATAAGAGACTTCTTTCAGAAAAATCTTACCAGTCACAAACTTAGTGGAACAAAAGTGTCCAATACCTCTTGGAATCACTATATAGATCCCAGTTGCGGTCCACGTTCACCCGTGATTAATCGCAACGATCATCAGCAATGCGATCCTTCCACCCGTCACATCAAACGCGGAAATTATTCACCGACGGAGGAGCCTGGGCGACAAAAACGGCTTCTTATCTATGCAATTTCATTTGCATCATTGTTGCAAATATAATGACAGGACTCCCGGCGTCAGCGTTCAATATGCATTAAACAATGCCACTGGAAAAGGACGGGCCTGTTCCCGGTTTAATTTCAGAGAAAATAACCTGTGTGATTGTGGTGTGGGCGAAGGCTTCGGATGGAGATAGTGGAGGCAGGCCTCAGGCTGGCCTTTATTAAAGCAGCATAATGGAAAATGGCATCATTAGCATTCCTTGACAGTTAACGATTCAATTTGGTTTGATGAGAATTCAAAGACTGGCTTCGAAACGTGAACTGACAATAAAGTGTGAGATGCTCGTCTGATGTGGGTCAATGGTGGACCGCTGCCATTGTAATCAGTGTGTGCTAATTTCAAATAGATGATGGTGTGGAAGAAAGGAAGCCGCTTTTGCAATATATTGTTTTGAATCGCGTTTTATTATTAGGGTAATGTGGCATATCAATCGGTTTCAATGTTTTTTTTTTCGATGAGGAAACTGGAAATGAATGAAACTACTTTCTCCAAATGAAATTTCTTACAATATGATGCAACTCAAAAAAAGTTGCATCATAAAAGTTGAAAAGTTTATCAAATGTTTCAAGATGCCATTGAACTGTTTTGAGAAGATCTGCTAAGTTGGACCAGGATCAAATCAGACAAAGTCATATCCAAAAATATGAAGGCATGGTAAACCATTTAATCTCATATTTTCCGGATATGCACTAGTCTGGAATAATTCGATTTTTAAAAATGTTTTTGAAAGAAGTCTCTTCTGCTCACCGAGGCTGCATTTATGTGATCAAAAACTCTTATTAGAATATTATTAGAATTTAAAACAGATGTTTTCTATGTGAATATATAGTAAAGTGTAATTTATTCCTGTGATCAAAGCTGGATTTTCAGCATCATTACTCCAGTCTTCAGTGAAGGAATCACTTTAATATGATGATTTACTGCTCTATTATTATTGGTACTCAATTATTAACTGTTTTGCTGCTTTTTGAGATCAACTTTTGAATGGTACTACAGTATCACGGTTTCCACAAAAATATGAAGCAGCACAACTGTTTTCAACACTGATAATAATCATAATGTTTCTTGAGCGGCAAATCATCATGTGACACTCGAGTATTGGATGCTGAAATAGAAAAGTTCTTTAATATTTCACTATATTACTGTTTTCATTCAAATAAATGCAGCCAAATGCATCCACAATAGTGATAATATTCCTTGATAATTCAGAGCTGAAATTCTGTCTTGTGTGAGAAGGCTTTTCATATGATAATGAGTTGTGCTTGGCTTTCCTTATTGTCGGCTACTGTAAACAATCTCATTGTTTGAGCAGGATAAATCTGCAACAACCAGACTAGCATGGAAATTCATGTTTGTCTAAACTGGCATTGATTTTTCAGCAACAACAAAAAAAATACAGTCAAACCAAAAATTATTCAGAAACCAGATATAGTGGTTATTTCACTAGTGTGTGCAGGACACTATAGTTCATTTATGTAAGTGAGGAGAGCAAAGTAAAGAAAACGGTGACATATTACACCCAAAAATTCTTCATACAAGTAAAATTTATAAAAAACCAAATATTATTCCTCCACTTTGAGCTGATCATGTTTTGCTTAAATGTTTTTTCTGTAATTGCTAATGTGACTTTTTACACACAGACTGAACAACATGAAGCATTGCTTGGTCACTGGTTGAGCTAAACTGGTATTATCTAATTGTGTAGTTAAATTTAACAGCTGACAGATATTCAACATAATTCATGTGTGAGAGTCTAACCGAAGGACGGACAAAACCAGTCAAATATCCACTGATCTGATAACTGTTGCCATTTACTAAACTATAGCGAATAAACTGTGATAATGTGAGAAATGTTATAATAAATGTAGGTTTGACTGTATAGTCAAGCTGGACTGAGACGCTATTTTCTTCTGGAAACAAACTTTGTTGCATTATTTTCCTGTTATCTCTGTAAAGCTGCTTTGAAACTCTCTGTAATGTAAAAAGTGCTGTATAAATAAAGCTGACTTGACTTGATTTGAGTGTCTCTCTCTCCTCAGCAGATCCAGGACGCTGCGGATCAGGGCATCATGTTCGCGGGCTTCATCCAGGAGCCGGCGGGTCTTCGCCCACATGTGTCCCGACACGGAGAACCAGAGGAACCCTCTGTCTCCCTGCACTCAAGCCCCAGCTCGCTGCACGGATCCGGGCTCACGCCGAGCCCCAGTCCCCTGGAGGAGCCCGAGCCCGAAGACCAGAACCAAGGGGAAAACGAGGGAGGAGAGCCTTCAGAAGGAGGAGGAGAAGATGATCTCTCTGATGAGACGTCAGCCGTGTTGAAATCAGGACCTGGTGAAACACAGCAACACAACAACAACGACACGGCCAAAGTCAAAGACACAGCCGAGAGAGCCAGCCGGGTCACGCTGAGTAAGAGCGGTGGGTCGATCCTCTTTATCCTTTGATCAAAACGAAATCTCAAGAAGTTTTAGTTTCGGCATAAAGTGCTGGCAAGCATATTTGTGATAATATTCTATATATTTCTCTATTTATATATAAACTGTACGCCACTCTTCAAAAGTTTGTGGTCGTAAGATGTTTTTGATGAAGTCTCTTATGCTGAAAAATACAGTAAAAATACAGTAAAAATTGTTCAATTCAAAATAGCTGTTTTCTATGTGAATATCTAGTAAAGTGTAATTTATTCCTGTGATTTTCAGCATCATTACTCCAGTCTTCAGTGTCACATGATCCTTCAGAAATCACTCTAATATGATGATTTGATGCTCAAGAAACATTTATGATTATTATCAATGATCAGATTTTTTTTTCAACCACACATGGTAAAAATTGCCTTTAGAAATCAATATTTTATTTCTATAATATCACTAAACACTCATTACGTGTTCTTGTATTCGGACATTTAATTGGCGTTTTATTTATCAATTATTGGTCCATTTACATGATGTGATGTGCAGTTTTTTTGGTGAAACTAGTCAAAACATCCACTGTATCGGCATGAAAATCACTGCGATATTCACAATGTTGCTCAGCTTTAATGTCGACGGCGTAATCCCTAATCCCAGCTGATTTTCTTGAAGTGTTGATGAGTTAGATAGATCATAAATCATCTGACTTCTGGATGTCACACACTGTGAAAGCATCTCACTGGCTTTTTTTTTGTCTCAAGAAAAGCATTGTCAGAGTTTTGACGTATGGGATTGGGAACATTTGGCATTTACAAAAACCCACACAGCGGGTGCTAGATTAGGCTTTGTTCACCCTTCTTTTTTCCGCTAGTAACCAGATGGCAAACCTCATTCTCAACATTAGCAAGGGAGGCGTTTCTTGCAAAAACTGTGGCATTGTGCACAGAGTTCACCGTAGCATGTGAATGATGCATGCTGGGAGTCCTGTGCCCGAGTCTCTGCATGTGGAATGATCATATGGACTCACGCTACACCAATTTTTCTCATTCAGGCACAAAATGACAGATGCCAGGAGTCGTTTGGCACAGCGCTGTGTCTTTATGACTTATCGCCACTGCTGATAAATATAGTCATTCCCCGCTCAAATGCCTCTTAATGCTCCTGGAGATCATATATAAAGCATAATGGCGCTGGTCAGCAGTGGGAAATGCTCGGAGGTTTGTCAAAGGAAGGGTTTTTCGTCCCGCAGTGAAGCTGGAAAGCCATTGAGTGAACCCTGCGTTCACAAAGAAAAGCACGGTTATTGTGTTTCATGCACAGCAGTGATTCAAAGTGCTTTACATCTAAAATAAGGGATGATGGCCAGGCCACCATATCGGTATCGGCCCATATATGTTTGTTTTTAATGTTTTTAATGATAAGAAAACTCGGCTGATATATTAAAGCCGATAAATAATGGATTATTTCCTTCAGCTGAGACACAATTATGGTTTTGAATGGCTTGAAATATGATTGGATTCACTTCAGAAAGAGGAAAATACAGTAAAGTGCATATCGGCTACACAAAATTATAATGAGAACATCAATATAATTGTGTGCTTGCGACATGGCTTTTAATGGTGAGACTTGTGTTTTTGTAATCATGCTCTCAAAAATTATATAAAAATTTGGATTTAGATTTATCGGGCAAAATATCGGTTATCGGCTTTCAAATATAAAGAATTATAGGTTATCTGTATCGGCACATTTTTTATATTTGTGCATCCCTAACTAAGTTGAAAATTAAAAGGGCAATATTCTGCGTTGATGCATTTTAAAACAAAATAAAAAATATAAGAAATAAGAAACTGAAAGTAAGACCATTAAGATTATGTAACTATTTTAATGTTCAGGTTGTAGCCCTAAAACTATGGAGAAGAATGAGTTTTTTGGGGTTTCCAAGGGAATTTCTGGTTTTGCATCATATTTTTTAACAGTAGAAGAAAGTTAAAGATTTGAAATAAAACAATGCATTGCAGTAAAATGGTAGGCATAAAGTGAAGTTGGGTAGTTAACCAAAAAAAGGGCACAGAACAGGTACATCTGACATATTTTAGAGGAATTGAACTAAAAATGAACAGTGATGATTGTTAAAACTGTCAAATGCATTGTTTTAACACACGATTCATAAGGGAATTCAGTGCAAATGCAAAAATCCGACAAGCCAAAGTTTCTCGAGTTCAAAAACATCTATTTATATCCGGGACTTTCACAATCAGCCGATGGGATGGAATCCACATCCGAATATTTCCATAGTTATCAGCTCCTCTGTAGACGGAGGTCAGGACTTTTTGGGGATGTGTTTGGGTGTTGATATGATGCAATTCAAGTGCGGATTAGGCAAGCGCTTGATGGCATGTCACGTTCCTTGGCAGTGCTAACCGCAGATATCCAGCGAGTTTGACCTTGTCGAAAGGGTTAAGAGGGATCATATAGAGCTTGAAGGGGTCGTTTGTGTGCTTGTTTCTGCACTGAACATCCAACGCTTTACCAAGCCCATCTGGAAGTTAGCCAACGTCACAGAGACACTGGCTTTCATGTGTGAAGAGCATTAAATATTTAATTAAAACATATACACTGTCACCATTGAACCACTGGACAAGAACAAAGTTTTTTGCAACTTTTTAACTGTAAAAATACTGTGAAAATACTAAAACCTGAATGTTTAACTAAAGCATACTGCAATGATTTGAGTAAATAAATAATAATAATTCATTAATAAGCATACATTAAGGTCAGTATAACAATGATTTAAACTAGTGTTCAAACGTTTGGGGCCAGTACATTTATTTTTTTGTTTTTTTGTTTTTTTTGCAAGGATGCATTAAATTGATCAACAAAATATTTGTTTTAAATAAATGCTGTTCTTTTGAACTTTCTATTCATCAGAGAATCCATAAAAAAAGCAGCTCAACTGTTTTCAACAGTGATATTTACATTTATTCATTTAGCTGACGCTTTAATCCAAATTTATGATATAATAATAAATGTTCTTGAGCATCAAATCCTCATATGAGAGTGATTTCTGAAGGATCATGTGACACTGAAGACTGGAGTAATGATGCTAAAAATTCAGCTTTGATCACAGGAATAAATTACACTTTACTATATATTCACAGAGAAAACAGCTATTTTAAATTGTAATAATATTTCACAATTTTTAATGTATTTTTGATCAAATAAGTGCAGCTTTGGTGAGCAGAAGAAACTCTTTCAAAACCAACCCCTACAAATAGTAGTGTATAATTACTTTACATTTTAAATATGTAATTATAATATGTGTATTTAGGACCGCCGTTTCTCACTAGACCAGAATTGACAAAGCAACGGATCTCATAACCCTTCTGACAAGACCAGCTCGAGTCTGGGTTATGATGGTTATACTGGCTTAGACCGAATGGCCATTACTACTCTTCTATAATAAAATATAAATATAAATAATATAAAAGTAATAAAAAAAATGAGAGGGAAAGGTAAACAACTGTCATGAAAATAACAATACAAAAAAATCTTAATGGCTCTTCGTTTAAATTATAATTTGATAACAATAAAAAAAAATCTAAATGGCTTTTCGTTTAAATTATAATTTGATAACAATAAAAACAATCTAAATGGTTCTACGTTTAAATGATAATTTGACCTTTTTTTGCAGCCCTCCTTATCTATAAAAAGGCGAAAATAAACTAAAAATCAGTGTGTAATAAAGCAATGCGCATGTACTGTGGACATTACAGGAATTGAGTTTACAGGAAGACTAACTGAGGAACCTGCTGTACCCGAGCTAAAGTAAAACAACAAATAATGATTAATCCTTGCTGGGATTTGTGCTGTAAGTGCTCAGAAAGCCATTCAGATCGTTCTCCCTCTCATCCGCTTCTCTTGGTCCCGTCAGATGAGGCTAATGACTCAATGCAGTCAGAGGCAATCTAAATGATCGCTGCCAGAACAAAAGTGCATCCATATTTATCTTTTTGGTCAATTTCCCATTAGTTCTGAAAATAGGGAGGTTTTAGGAGGTAAGCCAAGCACACAAACAAATTCATCTTGGACTATGGTGATCCATTAGGTCCACTCTCGTTCTCTTTGAGGCACAGGGTAAACAGCGTTTTGTTTTCCAGCCAAATGTAATCTCATTGAGAAGAACGGATGGTCAATTCAGGTCTAGTGAGAAACGGCGGTCCTAAATACTCGTTCGAGATTGCCACTACATCAGCTAATTTCCCTAATTACTCACCTCCGCTAGACCAGGACACCAGCTAATTAGCCCATCTACAAGCTAATTAATTAAGTGCATGTGAAGGGCAACAGTGAAGAAACCCGCACTTCACAAAGCAACGGATCTCATAACCCTTCTGACAAGACCAGCTCGAGTCTGGGTTATGATGGTTATACTGGCTTAGACCGAATGGCCATTACTACTCTTCTCTGCCATTAAACTCATTTCTTTTAGGAGTAAAGCCGCCTTTCCACTGCACACGACAAACGACAGCCGTCGGACCGGAAGTCATTCATTTCCAATGGAGAATAGTACGGGAGTTACGATCATATGCGGATGCGGAAATATCGGATCCGATTTGATCTTCAGATACGTATGGAAGCTTGTTTCCGCCACTGAATAATAAAAAATAATAATAATAATTGCGACTTTTTATCTCACAATTGCGAGATATGAAGTCAGAATTGTGAGAAATAAAGTCGCAATTGCGAGATATAAAGTCGCAATTATGAGAAATAAAGTCGCAATTGCGAGATATAAAGTTGCAATTATGAGATATAAAGTCGCAATTCTGAGAAATAAAGTCGCAATTGCGAGATATAAAGTTGCAATTATGAGATATAAAGTCGCAATTCTGAGAAATAAAGTCGCAATTGCGAGATATAAAGTCGCAATTCTGAGAAATAAAGTCGCAATTGCGAGATATAAAGTCGCAATTCTGAGAAATAAAGTCGCAATGGCGAGAAAAAAAGACAGAATTGCGACTTTTTATCTCACAATTCTGACTTTTTTTTCTCACAATTGCGAGTTTACATCTCGCAATTCTGACATCTTTTCTCAGAATTGTGAGATATAAACTCGCAATTGCGAGTTATCAGGCCAATTCTAAGGGGGAAAAAGACTAACTTTTTTCCCCTCAGAATAGTTTATATCTCACAATTCTGACTTTACAACATGCAATTGCGACTTTATATTTCGCAATTATAAACTTTACAACCTGCAATGGCGATTTTATATCACGCAATTCTAACTTTATATCTCGCAATTCTGAGAAATAAAGTCAGAACTGGGAGATGTAAACTCGCAATTGTGAGAAAAAAAGTCAGAATTGGGAGATAAAAAGTCGCAATTACCTTTTTTATTTTTCATTCTGTGGCGGAAACAAGCTTCCATAGATACGGGAGAGCTGGGACAGTTGAAACACTTTTCAGATAAACGTCGGTTTCTAAGATAAGGTTACAGAAAGATTTTTTATTATTATTATTTTTATCAACAACTCACATGTGTTCTCTTAGTATCATGTGTTATTCTGTAGAAATATAGAATGATTTAAGTAAAAATTTACTTTGAAAGGTAGTTGTGCTTTGTTTCAATCGTCCCGCCAGAGCGAGATAAGAAGACCACCACCAATTTCCATGAAGCAATTGATCCTGAACAGTTTTGGATTTTGGCGTTCACTTGCACTGTAAAAAAAATATGCCTCTCCAACATAAACATTTCTAGTGACCCGTTGCACCTAAAATTTTTAGTTGGCCCAATTGAAGTTGCGGAAACCAACTTTTTTGTGTTGTGCTGACTGCATATAGACTGTGTTGTGACCCCTGCATATAGACTGAACTTGAAATAGAATGTTGTGTCAATTAAATATTTTCTGTTGACTAAACATAGCTTGTTGGGTTCGGCCAACTAAAGTTAAGTTTTCTAAACTACAACCAATAAGTTCAGCCAACTAAATTGGTGTTTTGAAAATCAAATTTTTAAGCCACCATTGTGGTGATCAGGGTTTGCTTTAGTTGGGCTCGTGACCCTTAAACTGTTAACATTAAATTTTGTTTAGCAGTTGTATCTGAGTTATAACTGCCAGATGATCAAAGAGAAAAGGTGATCTGACGGTGTTGGCAATGTTCTGACATAATCATCACTTGACTTGCATCACAAAACTCATTTAGAGCCTAATCTCTGATTTTAAATGTATAATGTTGATTACAACATCACAGTGATTCTACAGTACAAAATCTAGAAATTTCTAAACAATCCAAAGGATTTCTTAAAAGTTGTTCTAATAAAAAAACAAACATTTTTTTAGGCACAGACATAAAGAATCAGTGTATTAATCTCAACAATGGTGACAAACAGAATATTCAATTAGGAAAAGGATATTACTAAGACATTTCAGATCATAATTTATTCATACCGCAATGCATGATGGGAGCCATGAATGAGTTTTGATTGGTGGCACCCAAAATGCACTGCAACATGCTTTATTATTGTCACCATTGTTGAGATTCACAGGCTGATTATTGATGTCAGTGTGTCTAAAAAAAAAATTCAGAGTGTTTTGATCAGAAAAACTTTAAAGAAATGTAATACTAAAAATGCTGAAAATCGTTTGCTATAGGATCACTAAAAAAACTCTCAAGTGATGATTATGTCAAAATATAACCAACACCATCGGAATCATCTTTTCTCTTTGATCATCTGGCAGTTATAACTCAGATACAACTTCCAAACAAAATTTAATGTTAACAGTTTAAGGGTCACAAGCCCAACTAAAGCAAACACTGATCACCATAATGGTGACTTAAAATTCGATTTTCTTTAGTTGGCTGAACTTATTGGATGTAGTTTAGAAAACTTAACTTTAGTTGGCCGAACCCAACAAGCTATGTTTAGTCAACAGAAAATATTTAATTGACACAACATTCTATTTCAAGTTCAGTCTACATGCAGGTGTAGTCAGCACAACACAAAAAAAGTTGGTTTCCGCAACTTCAATTGGGCCACCTAAAAATTTTAGGTGCAACGGGTCACTAGAAATGTTTATGTTGGAGAGGCATTTTTTTTTTTACAGTGTGTACGGTGGCTCTGAATTGTCAAAACACCTCTCAAAATGCTTGCTACGGATGCGGAAAACGCAGAAAATTAAACCCAGATCCGAATCGATTTCATGATTGACACAACGTGAGGTCATATTTATTTTTTAACGTGCGAAAATTTCAGACGAGAAATTTACTTTACTGTGCATACACACCGCCGCCGACTTGAGCGGCAAAGAAGCTCTGGCCAAAAAGTACGGGGAAGCTTGTTTGGCCGCTCTGACGTAGCAGGGAGAAGAGAAGTGTCACAACATGAAATGTAAACAGAAAAAACAAGCAATACATTGACACTAGAAACCTTTTATAATGACAGCCTTTTTATAAGCGTTTTGGTCACATTTGGTAAAAAAAAAAAAAAATTAGTTATTATTATTATTATTTGCATGTATTGCAGTTGGTCAAATCGGTGTTACCGTGAGCAAATGAATTGCGCTCCAGCTTAAAAAGAGCGTTCGTAAATATTTCCAATAAAAGTTGCGCTCATCCTCAAATGTGTATCACTGGATCGTTATGGATCATCGCGAAGTTGTTGTGTTTGGTGCTGCTGTATTGTATTTGCGGAGAATACGTCGGACTCAGAGATTTTGGGTTCATGACACCCTCCCGGACCGTTATCAATATGCAAACAACGTCATAGCATAAATGATAGGAAACCCAGCAACGCCGATGATTAGCTTCTCTCCTAATGTTTTGGTAGGAACGAAAGTTTACATCGTATGTTTCTCCGGAATCAGCCGGCGCGAAGGACGTCTGTAATCCGATTGGTTGCTGGCGTTTTGCCGCTGAACCGCGTCATAGCTCATTACCATAAAGTTGAGTTACCTTTCAACTTTCTGATCGACGCTCAAAACGCCCGAAACGCGACGCCGATGGATTTGCCGCTCCTTGCAGCGGAGAGAAGCCAGCTTCCATTGAAAATGAATGACTTCCGGCCGCTTTGGAAGCTCAAGTCGGCGGCGGTGTGTACGTACAGTTAGACTAAATGGCCATTACCACTTTTCTCTGCCATTAAACGAAATCAATGTTTCACATGTCCACAGGTGCGGAGCTGTTCGGGTTGTTTAACTACCCGGGCCGCCGCGAGGGTCAGTTTAAGTACTACACGGTTAAAGTGCCTCTACGAGTGCAACCGCAGGGCGAGGGCATCTGCACGCTGGAGGCGAACTGGCTCGATCACATGACCCAACACTTCAACAACGGAGCTTCACTAGTGGACGGATACTTTCAGCTGGCCAGAGACAACGGTGAGTTACTGTGATGCTACTGAAATTCAAAGAATAAGACATTTACTTTTGTTCACACACACTAGATGCCATCAGTAAACCATGAGACTTTGATATACACCATGGTTCTAAAGATAAGACTAAATGAGGCAAGGGTGTCGAGTTACATTCAAGCTATTTTAAAGCATGAAGAATTTTTTATTTATTTTTTTTCTGTGTGTTTTTGTTTTTAAATATGTAATTTTGGTGATCAAAGATGAGTTTTAAGGGATGAAATTACTGACTACAGGGGGACTATAAAAATCACCATAATACCATATAAATACATAATGGGAAAAATAGTAATACAATGTTTGTTTTTCTTTTTTTAACAGATTTTTTTTATTTAGTTATTTAATTTTTAAAATGTATTTTTAGGGTTTTTTTATTGTTGTGTTTCCCATTTTATATGTATGACATATAATGTTACATACATACCCAGTTTTTAATATCATATTGCAAAATACAACATTGTATTACCATGTTTTGTAAAATGTCATTAAAAAGTGGAATAAATTATATGCATAAAATGCAAAATTGACTTTAAACATTTTCTAAATTAAATCACTAATACATAAGAACAAAAATAATAATAAAATGTATAAAATAAAATTCTGAATATTAGATTTCTTGTTAAATGTAATGCATTTGTAAAAACACTAAACTGAATTAATACATTAATTCCAAAATGGGAAACACAACAATAAAAAAATAACTAAATATACATTTTAAAAAGAAAAAAAAAGAAAAAAAAACATTGTATAACTATTTTTCCCATTATGTATTTCTATGGTATTATGGCGATTTTTAAAACCCCCCTGTAGTCAATAATTGTATCCCTTAAAACTCATCTTTGATCACCACAATGACATATTTAAAACGTTTTTTCCTTGAAAAAAAATTTCTTCATGCCTTAAAATATCTTGAATGTAACCTTGCCTCATTTAGTATGCGTGGTTCTATGAATATGCAAATGAGCCCCACCTCCACTCACTCGCTCAGCTCAGAGATCCACTGGTTGACGATCACACGTTGATCTGATTGGTTACAAGGTCGTTTGTGACGTCAGAAACACCAGCGATTTCAAACCGTGTTTTTGAGACTGTCTTTGGTTCACTGCAGTTTTAAGCAGAAAATTCTCAGCATGAATTTACACATCTTAAACGCCACATAGGCATATAAACAACATTAAAAGCTTGATTTTTCACCACAGGAGGTTAAAACCTAATACATTTATTAAAAGTATCTTCTAATAAATGGATCAGTGATTCTAAAAAAAAGAAAAGTGATTAGTTTGATATTGTTCCTTATTCTATTCTGACGCATTAATTAATCATCCTATTATTAAAATACCTTGTGGGGTTTGAGCACTGAAAGCCTTTTCAGAAAGCAATTCAACATGAGATCTTTAGTGTGGATCTTATTGCACTGTGGGAAATGCACTGGTGGTTTGGGTTCTGCTTCGCTTCTTTGATGGCTGGCCGAGTATAAGCCGTTTGTGGCTGGGTTATAACATCGGGGACCCGGGGAAAGGAGGGTGTTTGTCATCGTTTAGGGCTTTCTGGATCTTGAAGTGGTAATGATGTGGCAAGATAACGTGTGCAGCGGTAGCAATGACGCAAAACCCAAGCCTCTTATTAGTTAATTAACTTATTTTAATGACTCCCCTGTTCACTCAGAAAACCCCTGCCAAGTGCAAATCCACCGAGGGAAATCCTGAAGTAATCACTAAGCAAAGACAGGAATTAATTCGATTTTTATACTTGCTGAGAAAAATAAACGTAGTGTTCCTCAGAAAGCTCTGCGTTCACACTGCCAGCAACTTTGCTCCATGTTACACTTAGGGCTGTCACTTTACGTTCGAAAATCGATTGCACAATCGATCGGACCAACCAACACAAGTTTCGAAAACGAGAATAGGGAATCGATTTTAGCAGCCTTTTTTTTTAACCAAAAATGTGTTTTAGGTGGACAGATCAATACAGGACACAGAATGCTGGAAAATAACAATGTATTTTCTGTTAACCTTTTTAATATTCGCTATTACTTCAATGCAAGTGAACAAGCGCGCCGTTATTTGTTGCGTAGTGACGTGTGTGTGTGAGACGTGTGTGTTCAAGTGAGCCAGAAATGCACAGATTCTGCATGAGTTGCGTATTTGCGCTAAATCCGCGCAGATTTGTCTTACACGAACTTCCCCAGCAAAGTGAGTAAACACAGAAACACGCCAGACTGGCTCGTGATTCGACAGCGTTTCCCGCCAAAGTTCATTTGTACGCGCATCTGGCGAGTCGAGGGAGTTAATCTCAATCCCTGAATGTTGCGCTCCTGTTTGTCATTGTGCTGAAACTTCACGGCAATAAATCATCAGGAATATTGCTGACTTGTGCGTCTCAAGCGCCTCTTTACGCTCGTCCTAACGCCTGTTAGGTGTCCGTGGATTTGCCTGTATTTGGTGTTGAAAATGGAAACGTCTTTAGACATGGAAAATCAATTTTACAATCTATTCAATGAACACTAAAGTCTCAAATCGAACAGGATTTTTTCACAAAAGTGACAGCGCTAGTTGCAATCCGTTTTCTTGCATTTTGGAGGGAAACTAAACATAAAGGAAATCAGAACATAAACCGGCTAATATTCGTGATGAACGAGAAACTGGCTTTCATGGCTATTATGGGGAACGCATAGGCACGAGTCTAGGAAACCATTCAGGCTTTATAGGAATTATAGGAAAGTTGCTGACCGCTAAAATAACTTCATCTGGAGTGTGTTTCCCGTATAACGCTGTAACTCGCTGCTTCACTACTATAGTGCGATGCATCGTTGGAGAAATCAACTATAGTCACGACTGTTTCCCGAAACCATATTGTCGCAAATTGGTCGTTCAACCACGTTGGTTAATGATGTCACGCAGGTTATGGAGTAATAACTTATTTTAATAAAACTGTTTGAGATCTAATTAACGCTAGATGTTTTGCTATAAATTACAGACATGCATCTGAGGACTATTTCTAATTTTTCTCAGTTATTTTGCTTTATTTCCAGATTCAATCTTCGGCTCGTTCTCGTTCACTAGAGCTCGTTCACACACACTAGAGCTCGTTCACACACACTAGAGCTCGTTCACACACACTAGAGCTCGTTCACACACACTAGAGCTCGTTCACACACACTAGAGCTCGTTCACACACACTAGAGCTCGTTCACACACACTAGAGCTCGTTCACACACACTAGAGCTCGTTCACACACAAAGAGCTCGTTCACACACACTAGAGCTCGTTAACACACACACTAGAGCTCGTTCACACACACTAGAGCTCGTTCACACACACTAGAGCTCGTTCACACACACTAGAGCTCGTTCACACACAAAGAGCTCGTTCACACACACTAGAGCTCGTTAACACACACACTAGAGCTCGTTCACACACACTAGAGCTCGTTCACACACACAAGAGCTCGTTCACACACACACTAGAGCTCTTTCACACACACAAGAGCTCGTTCACACACACTAGAGCTCGTTCACACACACTAGAGCTCGTTCACACACACTAGAGCTCGTTCACACACACTAGAGCTCGTTCACACACACACTAGAGCTCGTTCACACACAAAGAGCTCGTTCACACACACACTAGAGCTCGTTAACACACACACTAGAGCTCGTTCACACACACTAGAGCTCGTTCACACACAAAGAGCTCGTTCACACACACACTAGAGCTCGTTAACACACACACTAGAGCTCGTTCACACACACTAGAGCTCGTTCACACACACTAGAGCTCGTTCACACACACTAGAGCTCGTTCACACACACTATAGCTCGTTCACACACATTAGAGCTCGTTCACACACACACTAGAGCTCGTTCACACACACACTAGAGCTCGTTAACACACACACTAGAGCTCGTTCACACACAAAGAGCTCGTTCACACACACACTAGAGCTCGTTACACACACACTAGAGCTCGTTCACACACACTAGAGCTCGTTCACACACACTAGAGCTCGTTCACACACACGCTAGAGCTCGTTCACACACAAAGAGCTCGTTCACACACACACTAGAGCTCGTTAACACACACACTAGAGCTCGTTCACACACACTAGAGCTCGTTCACACACACACTAGAGCTCGTTCACACACACTAGAGCTCGTTCACACACACTAGAGCTCGTTCACACACACTAGAGCTCGTTCACACACACTAGAGCTCGTTCACACACACTAGAGCTCGTTCACACACACCTAGAGCTCGTTCACACACACTAGAGCTCGTTCACACACACTAGAGCTCGTTCACACACACTAGAGCTCGTTCACACACACTAGAGCTCGTTCACACACACTAGAGCTCGTTCACACACACTAGAGCTCGTTCACACACACACTAGAGCTCGTTCACACACACTAGAGCTCGTTCACACACACTAGAGCTCGTTCACACACACTAGAGCTCGTTCACACACACTAGAGCTCGTTCACACACACTAGAGCTCGTTCACACACACACTAGAGCTCGTTCACACACACTAGAGCTCGTTCACACACACACTAGAGCTCGTTCACACACACTAGAGCTCGTTCACACACACTAGAGCTCGTTCACACACACTAGAGCTCGTTCACACACACTAGAGCTCGTTCACACACACTAGAGCTCGTTCACACACACTAGAGCTCGTTCACACACACTAGAGCTCGTTCACACACACTAGAGCTCGTTCACACACACTAGAGCTCGTTCACACACACACTAGAGCTCGTTCACACACACACTAGAGCTCGTTCACACACACTAGAGCTCGTTCACACACACTAGAGCTCGTTCACACACACTAGAGCTCGTTCACACACACTAGAGCTCGTTCACACACACTAGAGCTCGTTCACACACACTAGAGCTCGTTCACACACACTAGAGCTCGTTCACACACACTAGAGCTCGTTCACACACACACACTAGAGCTCGTTCACACACACTAGAGCTCGTTCACACACACTAGAGCTCGTTCACACACACTAGAGCTCGTTCACACACACTAGAGCTCGTTCACACACACTAGAGCTCGTTCACACACACTAGAGCTCGTTCACACACACTAGAGCTCGTTCACACACACTAGAGCTCGTTCACACACACTAGAGCTCGTTCACACACACTAGAGCTCGTTCACACACACTAGAGCTCGTTCACAACACACTAGAGCTCGTTCACACACACTAGAGCTCGTTCACACACACTAGAGCTCGTTCACACACACTAGAGCTCGTTCACACACACACTAGAGCTCGTTCACACACACTAGAGCTCGTTCACGACACACTAGAGCTCGTTCACACACACTAGAGCTCGTTCACACACA
>JARWKJ010000331.1:0-22089 GCA_029959095.1 Rhinichthys osculus | reverse complement strand
TTCACTTGCATTCTGCTCTGCTTCTTTGTACAAAAGCAGACAGATAAAAGCCTGAATCCTGCCCTGTTCCTGAGAAGAATCCCACTCTTTCAAAACTTCCAACATTTAAATGCACTTTGAAAATGAAAGCTGGCCGTTCTTTGGCTATAACTGCTATGAATTTCTGAGAGCAAGAATGGCAGGCTTTTCATAACCTCGGGCGCCCTGGGTAGGCCTGCTGAAATACGCAGGGCTTCAGTAGAGAAATAGCTGTTGGGAAATCACCTTGAGTGGTACAAGGAAATGTGGCTACCCATATGCATGTGTGCTGTCTCCTTCATGCGTTACCTGTGAGTGACTGTGTCTGTGCACCAACTCCATTGCCTGTGCCGCTCGGTGCTGCTGGTGCTGATGTTGCTGCAGCGCATAGAGTTCCTGTTGCCGTAGAAACTGGGTGCGGGAATAGACTGCGGGATGCTGCATGTGTGAGGCGGGCCCTCGGGCTCCGTAAACAGGGGGCCACAGTCCCTGCTGCTCCATTACATCTACAGAGAGTGAGAGAGAGAAAGAGAAAGGAATGAGAAAAGAATGAACAAAGGTTTTTCTTTTTGCCTCAAGGCAAGTCTCAGTTATCGCTCTGAAGGCCTATTGATTTACGGCTATAAGATTCCACTCCTTTTTCGTCCCTCTTTTCTTCTACTCTCTTTTTTTCTTTCCAAAAGTCATCCTCCGTCCCCAGGGAAAAAATCCCCTCACATTTCCACATCTCTTTCCTAATCATGTAACACACTCAATCCGTGGGCAGAGAGAGAATGCAAACTGCTTCCTTTTTACATCGTCTGTCCCTTGCACTCACCGTTAGCCTGGCCATACCACAGCGGATTAACGCAAAACGACGGTCACCAGTGAGCGCACCAGCCACACTTGCCTGATCTCTGGCTATCGCATGCCGCAGTGCCAGTCAAGACGATTCAGCGCTGCTGTCTCAAACTGTCACATGAATGTGGCTCCTCTGACAAGACCTTCCTGACAGCCTGCTGAGAGCGGGCAAGAAGGGTCTACTCCCAAATGGCTCACTCATTCACAGAAGCTTGGGTTGGGTTATTATGCCTGTAATGAGGGTTAGGTGATGGTGTTGGCCTTAAAAAGGAGCACAGATGTTATATCCAGAGACAAACTCTTGAGGAAAGGAGACAGACATGGAAGCGTTAAGGTCACCCGTTGTCTCGGCCTCACAAGGCAGCACCCACTGGCCACCTGATGCATATTGCATGCAAAAACGGCAAGTGCCATCTAAAATAGCCAGTTACAATATGACTGACTGACGCTAAATAACTGGAAACAACTGGAAACAAAGTTGTGTTTATAAGATACTGGGTTGATACAATGAGCGGGAATGAAATAAATCACTGGATTTGGTCAAGTTTGCCAGGTTAGTGAATCAAATCTTGGAGCTTAATATCAAGTTAAAGGGATAGTTCACCCAAAAATTAAACTTCTGTCATTTACTCACCCTCATGTTGTTCCAAACTGGTATTACTGTCTTTTATGGAACAATACAATACAATTTTTTTTTTTTATACAATGAAAAACCTCTTGACTGTCATTATATGGACAAAAATAGTTATTCAATATATATATATATATATATTTGATGAGCATGAGGAAAGGATGCCAGATTTTTAATTTTTGTATGAATTATACCTTTAACTAGACAAGCTGAAATGTGGACCAGACTTAATGCTACAAAGTCAAAGTCTGCTTACATGTGACTACGCATTTCACTGATGCATTTTTGTGCTATTTAATCGCTAAGCGAACAGGAAATTTGAAAGGAGTCGGTCATTTCTGAAACAAGCTGATCAGATAGGAAGGACGGAGGAAGGGGGAGAGTGAGGGAGAGAGTGTAGAGGGATGAAGCGCAGCTGTGCAAAGCACTTAGTCTCAGCCTTGAGCCTCAGCCCACAGAAATTTCAACACAATATGTTTTTCTTTCAGCCATTCGGTTTTGCATGCTGCATATTCTCCGCCCCTCCTTCCTTGATGTATGGCAAGGACCTTTGTTTGGGAAAGATTACTGGGACAGGGTTATGTTTCCCTAGGGAGGGATCCAATGGATGCACTTCCCTTCTTTGTTGCGGAAAGGGGAGTGTGACGCTAAGGAGCAGAGAGCTAATTAAATTTCACAGCCAGTGTGGGTAGGAGGAATGCCGAACAGAGGCGCACAACACAGGACAGCAGAGCACAGCACAATACAGCAAAAACCCACGAAATGATGCGCCGCATAGCAAGGCACAGCATAATAGGGCGAAAAGACACACAGAGACGCACAACAAATCAAAGCACAATGCCGGAACTGTGCAGACACGATAGCACAGCCAAACACAGCATGGCATGACAAAGCACAGTGCGTTACAGTTTAAACCATTAAAGACATGCTAAGTATACCATATTCTAACTTTGCTCAGGCAGCATGGTGTACCAGAGAATGACACAAACTGCTGGCATGAGCTGATCCTAAATATTGCATTGGTTTAAAGTAACTCAGTGTTCAGGAAGAGTAGGGATGTGTTGTTGTTAAAATTCTATCTGATACCGATAAGCCAATAATTATTTTCACGTTATCGCTGTAAACCAATAAATCAGTCATTTTAAATGCTACAAGTGAACTTAGGATGTTAAGTATTATAGCATACAGTATGAATAATTAATATTCATTCTGAGATTTGCTGAAGATTACATTTAACAGTGTTGTTAAATTATTAGTGCTTTTAAGGGTAAACTTTGAAAAAGTGAGCATTAGATGACGGCAAAGGTAGTCTAAAGGTAAACAAATAGAAGCAAGCAAAATTAAATATTTGATATTGACCAATAGCAATAAATTTTTTTAAATAATGTTGGCCAAAAACTGATATATACTTAGTATAGTAGTAAAATTATCTTCCGCTGTGCAAAAATGAACAACACATTTTGATCCCTAAATTGTTATTTTTCCCTGTACCCCTCGCTTTCTCAGATTCCACACATTGACACAAAGGAGACAAACTCCTAAAAGCCCACCTGGGCCAATTCTGCTGCCATGCGAACAACGTATTCATACAAATTTAATCTAAACCAACAGACCCTGAAACGTACACCCACACAGTGACTTTAGATCTCCATTTCTCTCACTCGCACACGCTTATCTATGCATACGCCCCCCTTCCCCCCACACACACTCAAAGTCAAATACGCAAGCTATCTACTTGAAATGATAATTTGTTTAAACAGTTTGAATAATTCCACTTTGCGCATTCAGAGTGTGCATTAGGGCCGCTTGTGAAACTGTTCCCATTAAGTCCATACTACAATGTGCTGTAAATGCCTGCTTGGCTTAGTGAAGCGTTTCACAATAATGATTACAGAATGATACAGGGGCAGAAGGGGATGAGATGGAACTGTGCAGAGGGGGAAGGGACATTAGACCCAAGGGGAAGGCATTCAGTGTAGAATTCTGGAACAAAACAAGTGGACAGACTGATGAAGGATTAAATTGCTGTAACTGTCTTGCTGTTAAAGGAAAAGTTCACCCAAACATGAAATTTCTGTTTATTTCTAGTTATTATTTGATCATTGGATGAAGGAAAAAAAGCTGTGTGATGATTCTTCAAAAATCAGCTTTTGTGTTCCACGGAAAAAAGTCAGTCACACGGGCTTGGAACAAGGTGAGAGTCATTTTTAGGTCATTTATCTATTTAAGGACTATTCACAACAAGTGAGTAGTTTACTAAAGTAGTTTATACATACTGTAAATTAAAAAAAAAAAACTGCACAAACAATTAAAAATATTTTAACTTTTCTTCATTTGCATGGTCTTTGAATGTGGAACTGAATAACCTCCATGCACTTTATATTCTAACCTACTGGCATTGTTGCTAGAAAAGTGCAATTCCTGGTATAATTAAAATATCAGTAATTTTGGGAAATTTACCAAGGTGATGAGTGGCAGGGTGGGCTGCTGGCTCGGTAGGCAATACCACTAGGGCGGCGGAGGGGTCCTGAGGCAGGGGCAAGACTGGCTGCAAGGGGCTGGGCATGGTTGCAGAGAAGCCTGGGGTCAAGTTCTGGTGCAATGCTGCATGACTGAGACCTGAACAGACATGGAAAACTGCTTAAGGATGAAAGATTTTGGCTTAAGTTTCAATACTAATGGGCAATTCATTGATTATTTAGTAGGGTAAAACTAATTAAACAACACATGCAGAAATTCAACAAGACCATGAAGTATATTGTAATCTAATATCATCAAAACAGATGGCATTTGCTCACCATAAGAGTGACCCATCCAGAGGGAGGGACTTCCTGTCCGAGGCATCCAGTGATGATGGGCGGGGTGGGCGTGAGCAGATGGCTCAGTGCCTAATTGGCTACCGCCTGGCACAATAAGGTGTGAGGTCAAATCTCCATGGCAACTACTGGAAGGGTGGATCCTGGCAAACTCAACTCTGTCTTTGTTTTCCCTGAGGGGAGGCCATCAAAATGGTACAATGTTACTCTCTTAGGCAGGAAAAGTACACTGTAGCATGCTGACTCTGCAGGTTGATCTTTGGAAACATCGTATGACTAAAAGCCATACCTGAGGAGGAGTTCTCGCTCTCTGTCGAATGGAGGCAGTCCAAGCTGTTCCTCACAGATTCTCTTCCTGTCTTCATCCATCTCCCGCTCCAGCGGGTACATTGGGCGTCCAACACCTAACACAGAACAGTTCAGCACCATAATCTGAACACCCACCACTGATCAAAAACATAAGACCATCATGTGGCAAAAGTCTCAGTGGCTGTGTCTGAAACCAAAGGCAACAACCTGCCTAGCTGCCCAGTTAGTAATTGACTCAAAGAAACCTTTAAAACTGATTTAAAATCACCTTCCGAAGCACCATAATGTGAAATATACAATTGTGTACATTTTAAAACTAATTTGCCTTTAATAATTTATTTATTAATTTCACTTGTTCAGACAACATTTATATTCTTTCAATCAAACGCCAAACCAGAGGTACAGGATAGTGGGATATCACAGGCACCGAAAAATACATTTATTGCATTCATGTCTTGCTGTCTTTTTATCTCTTTATACTGTGTATAAAAATAGCATTTTCAGATATAAGACACAGCCAAGGTGTTGCAACTGGGTAATAGCTATTCAGCATTTTTAACAGGTGGCTGCTAATTGTCATCCTACATTTGTATGATCTTGGCATGTGTTTATATGAGAATATAGTACACAGTGTCCTAATGAAGATTTAAGAGCAATTTGGCAGTCACCGTAACACCTAAAAAACACAATCTGGCAAGGTAACACCTACAAAATATCATGGGATGACAAGTAGTTTGGATTAACAACCAAAAAAATCTTATTTGTGACCATTCCTTTAATCTCAAGAGGTTTTTTTTTTTGCATGAGACGTTTACAAAAGTTCATCAAGCACATCCAGTAAACTGAAAAATTATATATAGCTTGTTAGAACACACACTTGTACACACACACCAGACCTCCTGTCGAGAGTCGCTTACCCTTCATGCTGGGCATCACTCTGCTATGGTGGCTGTGGGTGGGATGCCCGTCTGGCAGGCGGCACAGGGGCTCTCTCTGCCTGGCAACGGCCACTGCTATCCCTACAGGGGGCTGTCGCACCTCTCCCTCCCCCTGAGCTTCCCCCGAGTCCTTGCCCGCCCGCTCCAAACGCACGTTCTCCCCAGATGATGAGGCTCTCCTGGGGGGCAGGGTCTGATTCTCCTCCTGTAGAGCACTGCTCGCTCCGCTTCCACTTTTGTCGCTTCTCTCGCTCCTCTCCCCAGTTACTGCCCCCTGCTTGATGCAGCCCAGGCCACCAAATGGGCTCTTCTGAGAGAACAGCAGTGGTTGCTGGCTGCTGTACTTCATTAGACTACTCATGGCATTGCTTTCAGGTCCCTGGTGGCCCAGTGTGGCCTCCTGCGGGGCGGTTAGAGGGGGAAGAGGCCCTTGGTCCCCACGTGAAGTCTGGGAAACAGCACCCAGAGAGTTGTAAGCCTTGTGCGGTTCTTCATCCAGCCGAGCCGGGTGTCCTTGCACCTCCCAGGAGGGATGATTGCCGGTCTGATGCCCGCTGTGTCCCTGTGACTTGGACTCCAAGTCCATCTTCCTCTTGTCTTGTGCGCTGTTGCTATGCTCCAACTCTGGACCCTGTCCACCAGTGCTAGCCCTGTTACTGTGCTGCTGATGACGTATCCGTGCAACTCTCTGAGTGTTCCTCTGAAGAGTACACTCAATCTCTGTTGCACCTTTACCTTCGGACGAAGCCCTGTTCGACGGACCTGAGTGGGTACAGTCCCGGAAAGGTGGAGTGCTGGCATAAATGCTACTCTTCGCTTGGTGGCCACCCTTCGTCCCCTGTGGCAGAGAGGGACGGAAGGCATCAGATTCCTCAGTGCTGTCCAAACTACATGAACGAGCCGAGTGGGGATGCTGATTTTGACTGTGCTGAACCTCGTTTGTGCGTGAATGGGGGCCCGGGGGCCAGTCTGGGCTCTTGTCTGCTTTGCCATATGTGTGTTGCTGCTGGGAAGATTTTCTTTGGCAGCTACTCGGAGGAGGCAGTAGGGTAGCTGCTCGACTTCCACTGCTACTCCTCTCAGGAGTTTTCATTTCTTTCCCTGCACCACCCCCGACCATGCCACCTCCCACACCTCGACAGTGAGGGTTTCCTAGCTGGAATGGTCCACTGGTTTTGTCTCTCAGTGGCCCCACAGAGGGCACAAACGTAGGCCCTGTTACCTCAGAGTCCCTGCCAAGGCTCTTTTCCTGAGCAGTGGGCATGGTTAGTGGAGCAGGGGGTGGTGGGCAGAAGAGATCTGGGTGGGGATGATGAGGATGATGATGGTGCGGATGACTTGGGTGCAGCCAGGATGCTCCCACGGCAGAACCTAGGCCCAGGTGAGGGGGCATGGAGTAGGGCACTGGGTGGGCATGGCCCAACATGGCACTGTGGCGAAGACAGTCTGAGGGCTGCTCACTAATTCGCATCTCTCCACTGACTCCTTCCTTACAACAATGACCATCTCTGCTGGTCTGCCGGCCAGTCCCCAGACCTGAGGCCCCCGGCCCCACACAACTGGGCAGGGAGCCCCTGGTTGTGGCCCCTGGATCAGAGCCATTCTGGGTCTTGGTGCTAAGCAGGCAGGAACTAAGTGTCTTGGGATCATCTTTGTGCCGAAAATTTTCTTCTAGGCCATGGGGGTGGTGTTGTGGATGGTGCTGGTGGTGGTGGTGGTGAAGGGTGGGAGGACCGTGATGATGACGATCCTGCTTGGACTCTTGTTTACTCTTTTCTTTCTCTTTCCCTCCGGGTGCTACTCTTCGCTCTGCTACACCCGTCTCTTTGGAGCTCTTCTGGGATGCTGTGCTCCCAGGTTCCCGCTCACGACTGCAGGAGTCCAATGGGTGGGCGAGAGCGGTCCTAGATAATGGTGGGAGGCTGTGATTGGTGGAGAGAAGGTGGGGCTGCGACGGGAGGTTTCGTAGATAGAAATCTTAGGAAAGAAAGAAATTTAGACAAATACTTTTACATAAACTGTTTACTGTTGCTTGACAGGAGAAATTTAACCTCACTCACCTTTCTGAGTGTCATAGAAACGGTGCTGTCCATAGAGTACGCTGCTGTTGCCATGGTGATCGAGGGGGCTCATGGACAGGAAGGTGGGGGCTAGACTCCCTGAAAAGCGGGGATACCCTGGGGCTGAGAGAGAGAAAGGAGAGAGGGGAGAGAACATTGTCAGGATAAACAAATGTAACAAAAGAGAGTGACAGTTTTGGCCTTTTGCTGTGGTTGGACACAGGTTCATGAAGCCCTACAGCATGGTACAACCTTTCCCAGAATCCCCTGCACAAACAAGTTCAGTTCTTTACTCGACATTTATGAGTAGCTCATCTAAACAAGAGCTTTTAGAACTTCTGTTTACAATTATTTAAAATTACAGACTTTTAAAAATAATCTTAATCATTATTTTCAAAAAGGTTTTAAATATATTTTTCAAGGTAAAAAGTACTTTTTACAAATATTATGAATTATTAATAGATAAATATCACGTTTTTGAGGATTCGCACCCCATGACATTTTACAATCTGAACTATGAAAAATAATTTTAATTCATAAATAAAAAGACACTCATCATAGAAGAGGTGTATTCAAGTAGTTGCATGTATAAATTGCATTTTTTTTTATTATTCTTGAATAAACTAATAGACAATACAAAAAATAGCATCCTATTATTGACTCAATAACCAATAATAATATCATCAGAAAGCTTTGCCTTTGACTTTAGTGAATAAAACTAATATATACAGTATATATATATATATATATATATACACACACACATATTTATAAAGAGAGACATTCACAGACACAAACCAATACAACATGCTCTTTTAACAGCTATGCACACACGTCCTACTGGTTTAAAGAGAGGTAAATGGCCGCTCAGCTTGACTCTAGTCTCTGACTCCAATCTTCAAGGACACTGAACTGTTTCCTGAGATAGTGAAGGCTACAGTGGGGTGTATTTATGTGTAAACTAAGCACATGGCTGAAACCCAACCACAGACCAGCAGAGGTCAATGGCCAGGCACACAAGGGTCACATGCTTAAGCCGCCCACAACACAGAGCTATTATAGGCCATCTGTGGTGTGTGTGAGTGTGTGTGTGTGTGTGTGTGTGTGTGTGTGTTTTTGTCTGTCAGTGAAATGGTACTCCTTTGCGGGGAGCGTATCCCGGTGTCTTTTTGAGTGTGTGTTCCTCTGTGCATGTATTTGCTTGAGACACCCTGTCCTTGCACACTGTTTAATTGGATGCAGTTAAAAGTTTAACGGTCTGGGGCCAAAGTAAACAACAGTCCATAATGCTCATCCTCAGCATTCCACAGAGCCATTGTCCCATAGCCTACAAAACACACACACTGTTGTGACCCCATCAGTCCTCCTGACACAATAGGAAACTCTGGAAAAAGACGATGGATGTGCACGATTTATTGGTCCCATATCAAACATCAGCCGATATTAGAGAGTTTTTATCAGCAACAGTCAATTTTGGATATTTAGTTTTGCATGCTCTTTTACCTTTATGTTACAATTGCCGTCATCTAACGCTCACTTAAAATTAATCTTTACAAACACAAATAATTTAATAATACTATTAAATGTAAGATTTAGCTAATCTCACAATTAATATAAATTTTTCATTGCATCATTTTAAATGATTGATGTTATCTTATTTTATTATTATTATTATTTATACAAAATTTTGCAGCAATTTATGGGTTATCCTCCATAACGTAACCAAATAATTGTTAGTATCTATGTATCAGAATCTTAATTTTGGTGCATCACTAAAATTGGTTTGGTAACTAGCTTGGCTATTGCTGCTGTAACCAGCATAAACCAGCCTTGACTAATCGTTTCGTGATTGGTAGAACTGATGAACACACACCCCAAGAAGATTTGTTAAGACTTTCATTATAGTAACAGACATTTGGGGAATGAATTAAACCTTTGTGTAACACATATATCAATAACGAGCAAGAGGGTGAAAGTGAGAAAGAGATGTGATAGAGACAGAGCATATCATTTCAGGAGGCAGATTATGAGGGAGACAGACCGTAAGTGACTGTGTAGGTACATGTGTGAGTGTGTCTGGAAGAGAGAAAGAGCGATTGAGAGACAAAGGAGCAGGGAAGGAGATCTCCCCCTCTCCTGCCTCTCCTACTAATTGACACCAGTGGAGCGTCCTGCTGACAGTGACATCACAGGGGAGTCCAGATGTGTAATATCGGGCCTTCTGGCTGCACCTGTTTCCTACAGCCACTGAATTTCAATGTTATCGACACACACTTACGCGGAGCGCACACATACACACACTCATGCAGCATGCGTAGATACAGAGAGACGCACACATTAACGTGAACATGCACAAAGACGAGGGACAGGGAAACAGTCATTTGTAAACGTGTGTATGTCCTTGAGCACGTATACTGTGTACACATATACACTAATGTGTATGTGTACACTACAGTTTTTTAATATTATTAAAAAGTCTTTTTAACTCACCAAGACTGCATTTAATTGAACATAAATACAGTAAAAACAATGATACTGTGATATTTTATTACAAATAATTTAAAATAACTATTTCTATTTTCATTTATTTTAAAATGTAATTTATTCCTGTGATGGCAAAGCTGAATTTTCAGCATTATTTCTCCAGTCTGCAGTGTCACGTGATCTTTAAGAAATCTTTCCTTCTAATATGCTGCTTTGCTGCTCAAGAAACATCTCTTAATCTTAACAATGTTGAAAACAGTTGTGCTGCTTGATTTTTATGGAAACCATGATCGTTTTTTTTTCAGGATTCTTTGATGAATAGAAAGTTCAAAAGTTATATTTGACATATAATTTTTTGTAACAATGAAGAAGTCTTTAATGTCACTTTTGATAAATTTAATGCATGTTTGCTGAATAAAAGTAATAATTTCTTTAAAAAAAAAAAAAAAATCGCACTGACCCCAAACTTTTGAACGGTAGTGTGCAGTCTCAAAAAGGAGATAAAAAGGAAATGGGAACTGAACAGACCAGACCACCACATTTGATACCAGAGGAGAGGAGAGGAGAGGAGAGTGAAATCAGTGACAAAAAAAGTACCAGTAATAAACCGAAAAAATAAAATAAAATAAACTAGTCAATCTGTTCCAATCATTATGAAGTGCTGTAAGTGTAACTCAATGGAGAGGAGGAGAGGAGAGGAGAGGAGAGGAGAGGAGAGAAGAGAAGAGAAGAGAAGAGAAGAGAAGAGAAGAGAAGAGAAGAGAAGAGAAGAGAAGAGAAGAGAAGAGAAGAGAAGAGAAGAGAAGAGAAGAGAAGAGAAGAGAAGAGAAGAGAAGAGAATAGAAGAGAAGAGAAGGCAACAATCCCCCCAATCCCTCCGTTTCACAATTAATTTAAATGCCAACAATTAGAGCAGAGCAGCATGGCAGTCTGAAAGCAATCACACTCTAATGATGAGCAATAAATGCAGTCCAGCAAAGACCATTACAGGCTAGAGTGACGAGACACAGACACACACACACACACACTAATCAAACACACTTATTGTAAACTACAGTTCCCCAGTCTGAATGAAAACTCTATTCATCTAAATGAAGAATGATGAAGCCACGGGAGCTCAGTGTGCCAGATCAAACTGAGATTGGGCTCAGAAGCCAAGACACTGTTTTTGTTCTGTAAGACTGAGAAGCAGTGAAAAGTACAGGTGGGGAGTGTTGGACAGTGTCCCAAACAAAGTCAAAGAGGATCTGTGGTTGGTTGGTTGGTTGGTTGTGTGTGTGTGTGTGTGTGTGTGTTCTGTTACACAGAACTACCTATTCAATCATATGCACACAGACATTAACCCTGGTGAGCTGAGCACCAATGTTTCTTTTATGGAGGTAATTTTCTCTTTAGTCTATGAGAAATTATAAACAAATTATTAACTGCCACTCCATACCTCCATCTTTCAGTAAAATACTTGTAAGTTCAACTTCTAAGTACTAATTTCAATTTCAACATATTTTATTGCTAATATAAATAACTAAATCAGTGACAAAAAAAGTACCAGTAATAAACCGAAAAAATAAAATAAAATAAACTAGTCAATCTGTTCCAATCATTAAGAAGTGCTGTAAGTGTAACTCAATACCAGCTCCACCATGGAGCCATGACACAATCATATACCTTTACATGCAGGGCACAATAAAGTGCATCAGATTACAGCCTCTCAAGTGCATGACAAACTCAACATCCATGTACAGTACAAAACTGCGTGTCATTAACCTACTGGAAGAAAACAATAGTCACACAGAGACACATACAGCCCTGTAATCGTATATACGTGAACAAAGATTCCTGACCAAAAAGAAGAGTAAGAGTCTGTGTGAGAGAGATGTGTGCCTCTGTTACTGTTCATTATTACAATTAAATTATTAAAATTACTCACATATTTCCTTTAACTAGATATTTAACATTCGTCATCTTGATTATCTATTCCTGTGTTACACTACTTAATTCATAATTGTTCATTAAAAGTACATTTGGTAACACTTAAGCCTTTATGTATAATGCATTATAAAAGTATTTTTAATGCATTAATTATGCATTGTAATGCACCTTATAATGAATTGTATGGTCTCATGAATAACTGTAACAACAGTCATATCACACCTTCATAAAGTTTAATGCATTAAAACACGACAAACAACCAAATTCCAGATGTAACAAGGAATCGGTGTGAATAGTATAATGCATTTTAACTTTGGTGACAATTATTTATGAAAAGATATAATGCATTATAACGAACATTATGAATACCTTTATTATGCTTTATACATAAAGGCTTTAAGTGTTAGCAGCATTTTTTGTTCATTTGTCTCTAAAATGTATTTACCTTTACTTTTCTAACACTACGAAACGAATAAATATTGCTATATTTTATTTTTGCTATACACATTTTGTTATGCCATTAAAAAGTCATCGTTTAAACTGATATAGAGAGAAAGCAGTACAATATAAAAAAAACAAACAGGGCTGACGCACTTCTGATCTTCTATCGCACTAATTGAAGCAAAACGGCAGAACGAAGCCGGCAGACGGAGGGAGGAGAGAGCAGAACAGAGAGGGGAAGAGGAAGACGAGGGGAGGGGATCTTGTCAGCTCTGTTAATTGCGAGATGTGCTGAATCAACGGCTGCAGAATGTGGCCACTGTGGCTGGCTGCAAGAAAAAGGATGCAATAAGCCACAAAAGGCCGATTCACTTCAAAATATGTGGTAAAACCACAGTAACGAATGCCCTCAGGTGGCTTATTGCTTTAATAAACGGCAAAACAGCAATGCAATAAAAGACTATTATGTTCAGTAAGATTTATTTTAATATAATCGTAATTAAAATAAACAATCCTTTCCTGCAAGTATAGTTCATTAGCCTAAGGGATCACATAGTAAAAAATCTAGATGTTAAAAATCCTGAAGTGCATTAATGATTTTTAACTTGATCAGGCATTTAAAAAATGTAGGGCTCGTTGTTTTCTATATCAAAGTATTACTACCAACATGTTTTTGTATTATATTTTAATATGCAATTTATTCCAATAATGGCAAAGCTGAATTTTCTGCAGCCATTAACATGAATCCTTCAGAAATCATTCTAATATGCTGATTTGTTGCTCGAAAATAATGTAGTAATATTAATGTTGAAAACAGTTGTCCTGCTTAAATATTTTAGTGGAAGCTGTGATACTTTTTTCAGACTAATGCATCTATATTTTGAGTAAGGAAGGTTTTATGTAAAAAGAAAATAGGCAAATAATAAAAAGAGAGAAGCAGGTGAAAAAGATAAATGAACGATGATGGCCTATCGATAATCAATAGTAAGAGAAGGTGTTAGAACCTGAAAGCAACAAATGATGAGGAAAAAAAAGTTTTAAAAGGGAAGAGTAATGGATGAAGGTGAAAAATAGAAAGGAACGAACAAAAAAAAAACATTAATGTAGAGGAAGAGTGGTTCAGTACATCAAGGAGAAAAAACTCAGGTATTGAATGAGTGAGAGATAAAAGAAAGATGGACAATGAGACGGCGAGAAAGAGAATACGCGTATGAAAAAGAGAGAGAGAGAGTCTCGGGTGGCAGATCTGTGCGTTGGCTGGGCGCCAGTCACTGGAGTTCGGCCAGCTGGCAACATGCCGATTGGGGCTTCCTGGATTCAGTCCTTAAAAACAATCATTTGGACAGAGTGTGAGTGTGTGTGTGTGTGTGGGGGATAACATATATTTGAGTGGGTGTACATGAGCTACTGTAACCAATTATTTTCCTCTTACTCTCTCATTTATTATGAAATATACAAACTGTCTCCATGTCTTTTCCCAGGCTAAACACACCCCACACACACACACACACACACACTCACAGTCACTGCATGCAATGTGCCAAGCCAAGCCTGGCTTCCTCCACCAGCTGGGACTTCAAAGGTGATCCCCTCTCTGTTGCTTTGAGCCAACTCCCTTGCTCTCCTTTTCTCTTCCTCTCTCTCTCACACACACACACACACACACACACAGACCTACCTAACACCCTCACGCACACTCAAAGTACAAACTCTCAGAATCTTTTGCTGTTCCGACTTCACTTCTACCTGCTCCGGGCGTTTTATTAACACCCAGCGAAGCACTCAGCTGTGCGGTTAATGCCTCACACAACACTTGTTTAGAGGATTTAGAGGGCGCATATGTGTGTGAGAGTGTGTGCGAGAAAGAAAGAGGGACAGAATAAACGCAAGCATCCTCTGGTCAGGCACAATCGCAACCTGATGTTCCTCAGAGGGTTCACACATGGGAAAACAGGTGTCCAGGTTGCTTTTAACTTGATCGTAAGGGAACGCACAGAGAGTCACTTTATTTATAAGGGAAAACATGAATGGATAAAAAAAACAGCACAATTAAAAATCTTAATTCACTCTGAAAAACATGCTTAGATTTAAAGAGAACATGATTTGATTTTTTTTCTTCCATAGAACTCAAAATTTGATTTTTTTTATATATATATATTTTGCACACTATTTTCAATATAATGAAAGTAAATGGGGATTGGGGCAGTTAAGCTCCAAAATACAATGTCCAAAAAAAAAAAAAAAGAGAATTATTCAACGCTATATTCCATATCTTTTGAAATCATACGATATATGTGTGTGTGTGTAAATAAAACCAAAATTTAAGTCGTAGTTCACTGAAAATCTTCCGCCTTCGAGAGTTCATGACATTATTTTAAATGAGATATTTTCATTGATTCATCTATGAAAATTTTTTCAAAAAACTTTTGTGGTTTTGTGAATATTTTCACAAAACCTGATTCATGAACATATTCATACTGGTTTTGAGAAACTGGATAAAACGATTCAACGAAAAGATCCAAATCAAAAGAACAATTTAGTGAAACTGGATTCGGTTCTCAAATTCAACTCACCAACTCTGCCACTTCAAATTGGCATGAAATAAAAATTCACCCTATTTTCTAAATCCATATTATTGATCTAATTGTGATTCATCCATGTATGTTTTCCCCCCACCAATTCACTGATGGACAGAACCAAGTCCACGCCCTACATTTTTTCTTTTTCCGATACGTTGAATGATTTTTCGATTTCACTCAGATGTACATCACAATACGGAAGAAACTTGTTTCTACTTCCATTACACCATAACTTTAACAGCTCACCAAAGGGGAAGATTATCAGTGTATAGACCTTATGTAGCTCCGCCCCTTTTCAGTGTTCTGTCTTCCGGATTGTATTTCCACAGCTTGAAGGTAAGATCTTACGGATTTATGAATGAACCACTCGTTTTAAAAACGTCCTGGTCTATTAACATTCATAATGACATTTACTTCAAACATTATAATGCTCATGATAACTTTTGTTACTTCAAAAGCTAAATTTTCTTCAACAGCGATGCTATAGAAATATACACAGCTGCCGCAAAAACGGAAGTTCAAACACAAAATTCAAAAGATGGCTGCACGTTTCTCTGGTGCATGAGGTCTATAACAACTCAAATTTCAGTCTATTTACCACAAGCTATGATATGATAGCACAGGTGTCATGTGGGACAATTTTATGGTGCTTTTATGTCCTTTTTGGAGCTTGACAGTCACTATATATACTTCACTTGCATATAAAAGAGCATTGTAAACTTCGATCATCATATCGGCAAAATAACTATTTTTGTTCCATGGGAGAGAAAAAACACGTTTTGAATATTTTGAGTGTAACCGTTTGTGTCCACTCAATATCTTGTGTTTTCTGTTTGGAAAACACACACAACTCTGGCTGATCTGTCTGCCATGGGCCGGTTGGGCGTTTAGGTATCTGGTTATCAGTTAGGTTGAGCCAGCATGTCTCATTGTTGGCTTATTTCTATGATATGACTCCAAACACACGTTCTCTCAGACACTAATTTACACAAACACACTGACACACACCTGACCGGGAGAGATAAAGGAGGCACTGAAAAGTGTTGCCTGACCACAAACTGTTCATAGCCAAAAGAGGAGCCGAGGGGGACACACACACACACACACACACACACGCGCACACGCTCAGCAGGGTCCGGAAGCCAGCACCTCCCTGTGGTGATGCTTCTAACCATCGGCATCTCTCAGTTAAAACCGCATTCACGTACCCACACAAATCCACACACAGATGCACACCCCGTGTGTGAGTGTCGGTTGTCTGAGCAGGAAGTAGACCGTTGCAGTTGGGTTTAACCGTAAGGGTCACGAGACCCCTGGGCCTGGATGAGGAAACCCCACATCAACCC
The DNA here is from genome assembly GCA_029959095.1 of Rhinichthys osculus. NCBI lineage: Eukaryota > Metazoa > Chordata > Actinopteri > Cypriniformes > Leuciscidae > Rhinichthys > Rhinichthys osculus. The sequence continues at coordinate 5,698 of JARWKJ010000331.1, read as the reverse complement.
CCCAAAACAGAGAGCCTCTAATGTTGAGCCTCACATTGCAACGTCTCTTGGCAGTCGGGTGTCCGCGCGACCGTTGTGACCAGCTCAACTTCCCCATGAAATCCCATTACAATGATGCTCAAAATGCATTTCCTCGCCTTTTTTTTCTTTCTTTTTTTTTGCTTTTAAGGTAATTTACTAAATTGCCCACAGACATTACAGCACCATCCTCATAAAGTTAATGAATATTAATTAACAATTTCCTGGACCGCACAGGAGAACCCGCTGCATCCAATCAACTAACGCTTTTCTCTCCTGTCCTCCCCCTTTCACCCCCCTGGCCTAATGGGTCAGGTGGGGCGTCACATCATCGGTAGCTGGACCGTCTCCAGGGGAACGGGGCTGGGGTAATTGCATGGCTCGTTTTGATGACATGCTTTTTATGCAAATGAAGTAGGGAGAGCAGGGACACGGCTGGGGGGGAAACGGAGCCATCCAATCAGTTGCTTCAAGGGGCTAAGCACAATTAAAGACTGATTCAGATAATGAGCGCTTATCATCACGATGGGGCCGTTTGTATCATTATAGACACATTCAGTTATTAATATTATTGCTATTAGTTTTATTATTATTATTTTAATGGTGATAATCAGAAGCACCATCATTATATTTATGATTATTGTTATTGTTGTAGGTTATTGATGGTTTATATAAAGCTCTTTGCACAGAAGAATTTGCACTAGGTCGGCTATGGCGCCGCGTTTTTTCCTCTCCCTCTAACTCTCTCATTCTGTCTCGCACGCGCAGATTTGTTCAGTCATTCAGTTACAGTAGCGCTGGGTGCCAGCAGTAACACCACTGTGTTCGCTGCCAACCACAATTACTGTTCCATTCTGCCAGCTGCCAAGAGCTCCGCAGATACAGAGCAGTTAACCCGCACTGATACACACACACATACACTTGTACGCGGTTGTACACGAATCTGTGAAAATACCAATTGCAAGTGCTCAGCTGCGCATACTATTTAAAAAGAACAGGCATGTGCAACACAAATACACACTACACTCTAAAGGCATACACATTTATTTAAAGATCTATAAATGTTTAAAAGAACATATTGCACATTATGGACAGGACAGTCTGAATTACTCAATTAAAACATAAGCGCACCGAGTGCACATAAGGGGAAAACATAATTCTAGTATATAAAAATCTGAAATTAAGAAAGGTGTACAATAATATAGCACAGCACACTGAATCTTAAGTGAGCGTTTGTCCATGTTAGGTTATGACCGATATAGAAAGCATGCTGGGTATTTATACAAGACCAGATAGAAAAAGGTCTAAGAACAATATATAGAATTTTATATAGACAGACTGACAAAACAATAAGACAGAATGACAGAAAGAATGAACAATAGAGACAGACAGACAGACAGACAGACAGACAGACAGACAGACAGACAGACAGACAGATAGATAGATAGATAGATAGATAGATAGATAGATAGATAGATAGATAGATAGATAGATAGATAGATAGATAGATAGATAGATAGATAGATAGATAGATAGATAGATAGATAGATAGATAGATAGATAGATAGATAGATCACCTTCATGTGAGTGGGAGAACCAGATCTGTGACGGGGCAGTGGAGTGAGGTCCAGAGCGATAGGGTGGAGAAGAGGGGGATGATGGGGGTCCGGTGGGATGGGAGGGAGGAGATCCCAGACTGCTGGCCAGAAATGTTCCCATGAAGGAGGCAGGGGAGTTCCCTATCAGTCCACTGCCTGCAGGACAAAATTAAAAAATGGTTAAAAATCAGACAAATCCACGAAATGACCCAATTATTGAATTACTGAAAATGATGTAGTGGACCTCCACAATTACAGTGCAGCCGTTACAAAGACAAAATACATGAGGATTATTTTCTGCCTAAAATAATCATTGTAACCAAATTAGACAATTACAGTGCAATTGTGGGGAGAACTATGACTAAAAAAGAAGAAGAGAGAGAGAGAGTTTTGTAGCATAAGCGTGCAGTCTGTTCTAAGACACCGTGCCCATGATGAAGTCCCTGTGATCACTCTGCAATAGCTTCTCTCACACACACACACACACACACACACACTTTGCGACAAGACATACAAAGGAGAATGAGAAACAGGCCGTAATACACTCTCATCCAAATAATCATTACCACAGCACACCCAAAGTTGGGTGTCTGTCTGTCCAGCCAGCAGGGACAAAAAAAGAATAAACTGCAACAAACCACAGTTAGCACAGAAAACAACAGACTTTAAAAAGTGTCCAAATATAAATTCTGGGTCCTGAAGCAAAACCATGTCGAGAACCACTGACCTAAATCACCCAAAAAAAAACACAGATGCACAAAAAAGAGTGTAAAAAGATGGTGCGGAATGATAATAAGGAAACCTTGGATCGAAGAGCATCAAAGTGGTTTAACTTTATTCTTCCCTGATGGAAAATGCGCAAGACTTTATATTCAAGCCAACAAGGGTTAAATCAAATCCACTACACATGCACAGTACATACGAACCACATGGAGAAGTCATTACATTTCCAACACATCATCTATATATATATATATATATATATATATTGTTATTTTTTCAACAGAAAGAAACAAAGCGAATTTGCAACACTCCAATAAGTTTGATTAACCTATATGCTACAGAGGCACAGCTTTAATACATTACAGACATAATATAATTTAAAGATAAGGCAGCTCACCGAAGATGATTCGCTCGTGGTGCGATACAGCATATAGAATCATCAAACCAGCTTATTAAACATGGAACTTAATAGAACGAATTGCGCTTACGACGATGTCTGCACAACATTTATAAGATTAACAACAGTGAATTCTGTGCTGATGAAAAAACACCACGCATGAACACACTGTTGTTAGTTTCAGCGTACCGCTGTGGTTTCCTGTGCGTCTTCCCTTGACAAAGACCCTGCCCTTGTGTCCTCTAAAACAACCAACACCACCAATTAAACAGCGAGGTGAAGGCGAGTGCGGTTTCATTTCCTAAACTGATAAAAGTTAATTAACGTGGGTGAGAGGGATGAGGTTAAGGAAGACGTTTATGGGTGTGAAATTACTAAATGAGTGCTCTCACAAGATAAACAGAGCACCAGGCCACAGCTCAAGCCCTAGGCGAAAAATGACAGCAAGCAGGAAAAAAAAAAAAAGTCAAGAAAGCAGGAAAAGACCAGTGGAATTACAGGTCTGGAAAGATGTTAGGCCGCTGGAGCCGGGGTGGATGCTGGGATCACAGCCGTCAAGACAGTTTGTCTCCGCTCACCCACTCACTCGCCTCGGGATGAAAGTAGCCTTTTTGCGCTGGTCTAGGAACAGTTTCCCGCTACATGAAATGGTATAATCTAAGCTGCAGAATTCCCAGCACACATTACAGCCGTCTTCTCCCAAATGTCCCTACCCACTTCCCATGGGTTCCATTCCCGAAATGAAAGGACTGTGCACTATTCACCAATGCATTATGGGTGTGGTCTCCACAATTCTGGCAAAATCAACCACTTTCAAATGTACAAGGTCTTTTCCAGTTAGTTAGGTCAACAGTTAGGACACAATATAAGACTTTGAGAAAGTATATAGTGTGTGTGTGTGTGTGTATGCATTCAATTTAGTCAAGATTTTCCTCGTCACATTTATTAATTATAGTCAATTTTACTCTGACTAAAACAGCATCTAATTTTACAGACATTTTGACACAAAATAAGTAGTTGATGAGAATATTAAATAGTTGATTTATATATTCATTTAAACTAGATTTTTTTCTTTAAAAAAGATTTTAAAAAATATCTTGCGTTTTCACCTTATATTTTGATGAACATTTTTCACCTCCACAAAATAAAATTTCAATAACTTACATTTTCACCCAATATTTTTGTAAATTTTATATTTTAATTAAAGTTGACATTTTTCATTTCGATGAACTAACAATCATTTCTTCAATGAACATTTGTCTGTAATTTTGTTGACAAGATTCACATTTTATATTAAACTAGCTTGTCAAATTAATCTTTTTTTTTTACCTCATATTTTCAGAAACTACTTCTAATTAAAAGAGATGCACATTGTTTATTTAACAAAATAAAATAAAACATCATTGATGAGATTAACACTGAATCTTTAGGGAAAACAATGGAAAAACACAGCAGCTGCTCATTCAGCCCTGAACTCCTCGAGACATGGTGAAGCGAAATATTCGATCTATGATAAATTCAAACTGACCGAATGAAAGCAGGGAGAAAAGGGAAACCAGATCCACCCTTATGTGAACCTAAATACTCCTACGTGATTCAACCATCTTGTCGCCATTGGTATCCTGGTAGCCTCAACCTCAGACAGCACAACCACAGACTGCCGACACTGACCGTCTGATGAATAGTCTGAACAGAGAACTGGAAAGCACATCTAAAACTCACAGCAACAGCCATGCAAGTTCAGTGCACACAGGTCCAGCCTGGAGAGTAACAAAACAGTGTTTACAAGGCACCAGGTTAATATTATGAGAGCTTGAGAGGAAGAACTAATCACTGGATTTAATCTAAATAGCACATAGAGACAAAAGTGAACTGTATGTAGCTTTCGATTGGTGGTTTTTGGCCAAAATATGCAGTAAAGTGGACCAGACTTTATGCCACAAGTCTGATTTGCACTACACCCGCCGTACCCAACCGTCTGAACAGCACATAAAGCCCTCGCTCCTTCTCTCCTCTACGCCCTCCGCCAACTTCCCTTTAATAAAATGTTTCCTCTTGTTTGCTTTGCTTTATTGACTTTTTTCTCTTTTTTCCCCTCCGTCACGAGCACGCCGTGGGCCGAGCGTTAGCTGCAAGAGCAGAAATTATTGCTTGCGCCCATCCTACTAACTTCCCCCCTACTTCCACCACTTCTAATAAACCAAACTGCAGAAATGATATGCTGTTGATACATGAACAGAGGGATTGGAGGAGAGGAAAGGATGGTGGGAGGTCTAAAAAGAAATGTAGCTGCCAAAAAAAGCCCAAACAGCATGTGCGGGGAGGCACGCTGAACCTGGGGAAGCCCAGTCACTGTGAAAAAACAACAGCGACAGAGTCATTACGGCGGGAATACAGTGAGCTATAAAGGATGATGCTGTCTTGTCAGGCGGATCCCCAAAGGGAATGTGTGTTTATTTATGTCCGTGGTGCGAAACACGGCTGAACGAGAGAGAGTGACTCTTGTGCGAGCGCTTAAGGAAATCGGGTCATGTGCATACTAATCGCCTGATTCCAGGCTCAGAGCAACATTAATCCAATTAAGGAATTAAAAGGAAGAATCCTGAAGAGTGGGAGTCCCGAGTGTGTCCGCCACACACAAATACACACTCACAGAACTGCCAATTGCACAAGTGCATGTTCAGCCTTGTCATCAAATGAGAGTCCCCCAGCGCTGCCCTTTAGTGGAACAAGACATGTGTGTGAGAGAGAGAGAGGGAGAGAGAGAGAGAGAGAGAGAGAGAGAGAGAGAGAGAGAGAGAGAGAGAGAGAGAGAGAGACAGAGAGCATGATGTGGGGGGGGGGGGGGGGAAGTCAAGTCAGAGGTTTGGATTATGTGTTACTTGTTTAAGTCAGAGATCCAAATGAAGTGCAATCCATCGGCACACACAACAGCTCCAGGTTCTAATGGGTCTGTGTGTGT
>JARWKJ010000330.1:7500-22113 GCA_029959095.1 Rhinichthys osculus | reverse complement strand
AAAGATGTGGAAAGGGCATTCCACGAGCTCAAAACATTAAACAGACTAACTCAACGCCTGTTTGGGCGATGAGAAAAATATCTGTGGCTCGACAACATCACCCCAGCATAAGTGATGGCGGCCATTTTACATTTTACAGTCTGTGTCATTCAGAAACATTAACAAGACCAACTCTTAGCCTGTATGGGCTGCGAGAAAAATTATTTTTGGTTCAGCAACATCATCACACACACATGATGGCGACCATTACAGATTTTACGGTCTTTGTCATTCAGGAACTGTCTCGCGACGCGTTTCGGCCATCCTACGGCACTCATCAGGCGAGTTCGAATGACTATGGTGTCTCATTCCCTCTGTACTTTATAGTAATACCGAGGGCAGGGCCCCTCCCACTCTCTCTAAGCACCATCAGCATGTATATGCTTCATAAATCGTTTTTCTGCTATCAACTTTGTTGTTTTTAATTGTAAAATTTATTTCTAATTTTTATAACTTCATACATACATCCACAAACACTCCAGGAACATCCCAATGCCCAAAATGAAGTCCAGAGTCCGAGGCACGGGCTGAGTTAGGGGAAAACGATCCAAGATCCAAACCTGAGGTCTGAAAATGGTTATGCACTGTCCTTCGTGCTTCTGGCCGCTTCAAATACAGACACCGAAATGAACCCAAATACTGTCTAGAGAGATGTATAAAATTATAAAAGGGCTAAATTGCCACGGGGTACTCCAATAAGGGCTGAATCACAGAAAACACGAAGGGTAGGTGTTAGAAAAGATGTGGAAAGGGCATTCCACGAGCTCAAAACATTAAACAGACTAACTCAACGCCTGTTTGGGCGATGAGAAAAATATCTGTGGCTCGACAACATCACCCCAGCATAAGTGATGGCGGCCATTTTACATTTTACAGTCTGTGTCATTCAGAAACATTAACAAGACCAACTCTTAGCCTGTATGGGCTGCGAGAAAAATTATTTTTGGTTCAGCAACATCATCACACACACATGATGGCGACCATTACAGATTTTACGGTCTTTGTCATTCAGGAACTGTCTCGCGACGCGTTTCGGCCATCCTACGGCACTCATCAGGCGAGTTCGAATGACTATGGTGTCTCATTCCCTCTGTACTTTATAGTAATACCGAGGGCAGGGCCCCTCCCACTCTCTCTAAGCACCATCAGCATGTATATGCTTCATAAATCGTTTTTCTGCTATCAACTTTGTTGTTTTTAATTGTAAAATTTATTTCTAATTTTTATAACTTCATACATACATCCACAAACACTCCAGGAACATCCCAATGCCCAAAATGAAGTCCAGAGTCCGAGGCACGGGCTGAGTTAGGGGAAAACGATCCAAGATCCAAACCTGAGGTCTGAAAATGGTTATGCACTGTCCTTCGTGCTTCTGGCCGCTTCAAATACAGACACCGAAATGAACCCAAATACTGTCTAGAGAGATGTATAAAATTATAAAAGGGCTAAATTGCCACGGGGTACTCCAATAAGGGCTGAATCACAGAAAACACGAAGGGTAGGTGTTAGAAAAGATGTGGAAAGGGCATTCCACGAGCTCAAAACATTAAACAGACTAACTCAACGCCTGTTTGGGCGATGAGAAAAATATCTGTGGCTCGACAACATCACCCCAGCATAAGTGATGGCGGCCATTTTACATTTTACAGTCTGTGTCATTCAGAAACATTAACAAGACCAACTCTTAGCCTGTATGGGCTGCGAGAAAAATTATTTTTGGTTCAGCAACATCATCACACACACATGATGGCGACCATTACAGATTTTACGGTCTTTGTCATTCAGGAACTGTCTCGCGACGCGTTTCGGCCATCCTACGGCACTCATCAGGCGAGTTCGAATGACTATGGTGTCTCATTCCCTCTGTACTTTATAGTAATACCGAGGGCAGGGCCCCTCCCACTCTCTCTAAGCACCATCAGCATGTATATGCTTCATAAATCGTTTTTCTGCTATCAACTTTGTTGTTTTTAATTGTAAAATTTATTTCTAATTTTTATAACTTCATACATACATCCACAAACACTCCAGGAACATCCCAATGCCCAAAATGAAGTCCAGAGTCCGAGGCACGGGCTGAGTTAGGGGAAAACGATCCAAGATCCAAACCTGAGGTCTGAAAATGGTTATGCACTGTCCTTCGTGCTTCTGGCCGCTTCAAATACAGACACCGAAATGAACCCAAATACTGTCTAGAGAGATGTATAAAATTATAAAAGGGCTAAATTGCCACGGGGTACTCCAATAAGGGCTGAATCACAGAAAACACGAAGGGTAGGTGTTAGAAAAGATGTGGAAAGGGCATTCCACGAGCTCAAAACATTAAACAGACTAACTCAACGCCTGTTTGGGCGATGAGAAAAATATCTGTGGCTCGACAACATCACCCCAGCATAAGTGATGGCGGCCATTTTACATTTTACAGTCTGTGTCATTCAGAAACATTAACAAGACCAACTCTTAGCCTGTATGGGCTGCGAGAAAAATTATTTTTGGTTCAGCAACATCATCACACACACATGATGGCGACCATTACAGATTTTACGGTCTTTGTCATTCAGGAACTGTCTCGCGACGCGTTTCGGCCATCCTACGGCACTCATCAGGCGAGTTCGAATGACTATGGTGTCTCATTCCCTCTGTACTTTATAGTAATACCGAGGGCAGGGCCCCTCCCACTCTCTCTAAGCACCATCAGCATGTATATGCTTCATAAATCGTTTTTCTGCTATCAACTTTGTTGTTTTTAATTGTAAAATTTATTTCTAATTTTTATAACTTCATACATACATCCACAAACACTCCAGGAACATCCCAATGCCCAAAATGAAGTCCAGAGTCCGAGGCACGGGCTGAGTTAGGGGAAAACGATCCAAGATCCAAACCTGAGGTCTGAAAATGGTTATGCACTGTCCTTCGTGCTTCTGGCCGCTTCAAATACAGACACCGAAATGAACCCAAATACTGTCTAGAGAGATGTATAAAATTATAAAAGGGCTAAATTGCCACGGGGTACTCCAATAAGGGCTGAATCACAGAAAACACGAAGGGTAGGTGTTAGAAAAGATGTGGAAAGGGCATTCCACGAGCTCAAAACATTAAACAGACTAACTCAACGCCTGTTTGGGCGATGAGAAAAATATCTGTGGCTCGACAACATCACCCCAGCATAAGTGATGGCGGCCATTTTACATTTTACAGTCTGTGTCATTCAGAAACATTAACAAGACCAACTCTTAGCCTGTATGGGCTGCGAGAAAAATTATTTTTGGTTCAGCAACATCATCACACACACATGATGGCGACCATTACAGATTTTACGGTCTTTGTCATTCAGGAACTGTCTCGCGACGCGTTTCGGCCATCCTACGGCACTCATCAGGCGAGTTCGAATGACTATGGTGTCTCATTCCCTCTGTACTTTATAGTAATACCGAGGGCAGGGCCCCTCCCACTCTCTCTAAGCACCATCAGCATGTATATGCTTCATAAATCGTTTTTCTGCTATCAACTTTGTTGTTTTTAATTGTAAAATTTATTTCTAATTTTTATAACTTCATACATACATCCACAAACACTCCAGGAACATCCCAATGCCCAAAATGAAGTCCAGAGTCCGAGGCACGGGCTGAGTTAGGGGAAAACGATCCAAGATCCAAACCTGAGGTCTGAAAATGGTTATGCACTGTCCTTCGTGCTTCTGGCCGCTTCAAATACAGACACCGAAATGAACCCAAATACTGTCTAGAGAGATGTATAAAATTATAAAAGGGCTAAATTGCCACGGGGTACTCCAATAAGGGCTGAATCACAGAAAACACGAAGGGTAGGTGTTAGAAAAGATGTGGAAAGGGCATTCCACGAGCTCAAAACATTAAACAGACTAACTCAACGCCTGTTTGGGCGATGAGAAAAATATCTGTGGCTCGACAACATCACCCCAGCATAAGTGATGGCGGCCATTTTACATTTTACAGTCTGTGTCATTCAGAAACATTAACAAGACCAACTCTTAGCCTGTATGGGCTGCGAGAAAAATTATTTTTGGTTCAGCAACATCATCACACACACATGATGGCGACCATTACAGATTTTACGGTCTTTGTCATTCAGGAACTGTCTCGCGACGCGTTTCGGCCATCCTACGGCACTCATCAGGCGAGTTCGAATGACTATGGTGTCTCATTCCCTCTGTACTTTATAGTAATACCGAGGGCAGGGCCCCTCCCACTCTCTCTAAGCACCATCAGCATGTATATGCTTCATAAATCGTTTTTCTGCTATCAACTTTGTTGTTTTTAATTGTAAAATTTATTTCTAATTTTTATAACTTCATACATACATCCACAAACACTCCAGGAACATCCCAATGCCCAAAATGAAGTCCAGAGTCCGAGGCACGGGCTGAGTTAGGGGAAAACGATCCAAGATCCAAACCTGAGGTCTGAAAATGGTTATGCACTGTCCTTCGTGCTTCTGGCCGCTTCAAATACAGACACCGAAATGAACCCAAATACTGTCTAGAGAGATGTATAAAATTATAAAAGGGCTAAATTGCCACGGGGTACTCCAATAAGGGCTGAATCACAGAAAACACGAAGGGTAGGTGTTAGAAAAGATGTGGAAAGGGCATTCCACGAGCTCAAAACATTAAACAGACTAACTCAACGCCTGTTTGGGCGATGAGAAAAATATCTGTGGCTCGACAACATCACCCCAGCATAAGTGATGGCGGCCATTTTACATTTTACAGTCTGTGTCATTCAGAAACATTAACAAGACCAACTCTTAGCCTGTATGGGCTGCGAGAAAAATTATTTTTGGTTCAGCAACATCATCACACACACATGATGGCGACCATTACAGATTTTACGGTCTTTGTCATTCAGGAACTGTCTCGCGACGCGTTTCGGCCATCCTACGGCACTCATCAGGCGAGTTCGAATGACTATGGTGTCTCATTCCCTCTGTACTTTATAGTAATACCGAGGGCAGGGCCCCTCCCACTCTCTCTAAGCACCATCAGCATGTATATGCTTCATAAATCGTTTTTCTGCTATCAACTTTGTTGTTTTTAATTGTAAAATTTATTTCTAATTTTTATAACTTCATACATACATCCACAAACACTCCAGGAACATCCCAATGCCCAAAATGAAGTCCAGAGTCCGAGGCACGGGCTGAGTTAGGGGAAAACGATCCAAGATCCAAACCTGAGGTCTGAAAATGGTTATGCACTGTCCTTCGTGCTTCTGGCCGCTTCAAATACAGACACCGAAATGAACCCAAATACTGTCTAGAGAGATGTATAAAATTATAAAAGGGCTAAATTGCCACGGGGTACTCCAATAAGGGCTGAATCACAGAAAACACGAAGGGTAGGTGTTAGAAAAGATGTGGAAAGGGCATTCCACGAGCTCAAAACATTAAACAGACTAACTCAACGCCTGTTTGGGCGATGAGAAAAATATCTGTGGCTCGACAACATCACCCCAGCATAAGTGATGGCGGCCATTTTACATTTTACAGTCTGTGTCATTCAGAAACATTAACAAGACCAACTCTTAGCCTGTATGGGCTGCGAGAAAAATTATTTTTGGTTCAGCAACATCATCACACACACATGATGGCGACCATTACAGATTTTACGGTCTTTGTCATTCAGGAACTGTCTCGCGACGCGTTTCGGCCATCCTACGGCACTCATCAGGCGAGTTCGAATGACTATGGTGTCTCATTCCCTCTGTACTTTATAGTAATACCGAGGGCAGGGCCCCTCCCACTCTCTCTAAGCACCATCAGCATGTATATGCTTCATAAATCGTTTTTCTGCTATCAACTTTGTTGTTTTTAATTGTAAAATTTATTTCTAATTTTTATAACTTCATACATACATCCACAAACACTCCAGGAACATCCCAATGCCCAAAATGAAGTCCAGAGTCCGAGGCACGGGCTGAGTTAGGGGAAAACGATCCAAGATCCAAACCTGAGGTCTGAAAATGGTTATGCACTGTCCTTCGTGCTTCTGGCCGCTTCAAATACAGACACCGAAATGAACCCAAATACTGTCTAGAGAGATGTATAAAATTATAAAAGGGCTAAATTGCCACGGGGTACTCCAATAAGGGCTGAATCACAGAAAACACGAAGGGTAGGTGTTAGAAAAGATGTGGAAAGGGCATTCCACGAGCTCAAAACATTAAACAGACTAACTCAACGCCTGTTTGGGCGATGAGAAAAATATCTGTGGCTCGACAACATCACCCCAGCATAAGTGATGGCGGCCATTTTACATTTTACAGTCTGTGTCATTCAGAAACATTAACAAGACCAACTCTTAGCCTGTATGGGCTGCGAGAAAAATTATTTTTGGTTCAGCAACATCATCACACACACATGATGGCGACCATTACAGATTTTACGGTCTTTGTCATTCAGGAACTGTCTCGCGACGCGTTTCGGCCATCCTACGGCACTCATCAGGCGAGTTCGAATGACTATGGTGTCTCATTCCCTCTGTACTTTATAGTAATACCGAGGGCAGGGCCCCTCCCACTCTCTCTAAGCACCATCAGCATGTATATGCTTCATAAATCGTTTTTCTGCTATCAACTTTGTTGTTTTTAATTGTAAAATTTATTTCTAATTTTTATAACTTCATACATACATCCACAAACACTCCAGGAACATCCCAATGCCCAAAATGAAGTCCAGAGTCCGAGGCACGGGCTGAGTTAGGGGAAAACGATCCAAGATCCAAACCTGAGGTCTGAAAATGGTTATGCACTGTCCTTCGTGCTTCTGGCCGCTTCAAATACAGACACCGAAATGAACCCAAATACTGTCTAGAGAGATGTATAAAATTATAAAAGGGCTAAATTGCCACGGGGTACTCCAATAAGGGCTGAATCACAGAAAACACGAAGGGTAGGTGTTAGAAAAGATGTGGAAAGGGCATTCCACGAGCTCAAAACATTAAACAGACTAACTCAACGCCTGTTTGGGCGATGAGAAAAATATCTGTGGCTCGACAACATCACCCCAGCATAAGTGATGGCGGCCATTTTACATTTTACAGTCTGTGTCATTCAGAAACATTAACAAGACCAACTCTTAGCCTGTATGGGCTGCGAGAAAAATTATTTTTGGTTCAGCAACATCATCACACACACATGATGGCGACCATTACAGATTTTACGGTCTTTGTCATTCAGGAACTGTCTCGCGACGCGTTTCGGCCATCCTACGGCACTCATCAGGCGAGTTCGAATGACTATGGTGTCTCATTCCCTCTGTACTTTATAGTAATACCGAGGGCAGGGCCCCTCCCACTCTCTCTAAGCACCATCAGCATGTATATGCTTCATAAATCGTTTTTCTGCTATCAACTTTGTTGTTTTTAATTGTAAAATTTATTTCTAATTTTTATAACTTCATACATACATCCACAAACACTCCAGGAACATCCCAATGCCCAAAATGAAGTCCAGAGTCCGAGGCACGGGCTGAGTTAGGGGAAAACGATCCAAGATCCAAACCTGAGGTCTGAAAATGGTTATGCACTGTCCTTCGTGCTTCTGGCCGCTTCAAATACAGACACCGAAATGAACCCAAATACTGTCTAGAGAGATGTATAAAATTATAAAAGGGCTAAATTGCCACGGGGTACTCCAATAAGGGCTGAATCACAGAAAACACGAAGGGTAGGTGTTAGAAAAGATGTGGAAAGGGCATTCCACGAGCTCAAAACATTAAACAGACTAACTCAACGCCTGTTTGGGCGATGAGAAAAATATCTGTGGCTCGACAACATCACCCCAGCATAAGTGATGGCGGCCATTTTACATTTTACAGTCTGTGTCATTCAGAAACATTAACAAGACCAACTCTTAGCCTGTATGGGCTGCGAGAAAAATTATTTTTGGTTCAGCAACATCATCACACACACATGATGGCGACCATTACAGATTTTACGGTCTTTGTCATTCAGGAACTGTCTCGCGACGCGTTTCGGCCATCCTACGGCACTCATCAGGCGAGTTCGAATGACTATGGTGTCTCATTCCCTCTGTACTTTATAGTAATACCGAGGGCAGGGCCCCTCCCACTCTCTCTAAGCACCATCAGCATGTATATGCTTCATAAATCGTTTTTCTGCTATCAACTTTGTTGTTTTTAATTGTAAAATTTATTTCTAATTTTTATAACTTCATACATACATCCACAAACACTCCAGGAACATCCCAATGCCCAAAATGAAGTCCAGAGTCCGAGGCACGGGCTGAGTTAGGGGAAAACGATCCAAGATCCAAACCTGAGGTCTGAAAATGGTTATGCACTGTCCTTCGTGCTTCTGGCCGCTTCAAATACAGACACCGAAATGAACCCAAATACTGTCTAGAGAGATGTATAAAATTATAAAAGGGCTAAATTGCCACGGGGTACTCCAATAAGGGCTGAATCACAGAAAACACGAAGGGTAGGTGTTAGAAAAGATGTGGAAAGGGCATTCCACGAGCTCAAAACATTAAACAGACTAACTCAACGCCTGTTTGGGCGATGAGAAAAATATCTGTGGCTCGACAACATCACCCCAGCATAAGTGATGGCGGCCATTTTACATTTTACAGTCTGTGTCATTCAGAAACATTAACAAGACCAACTCTTAGCCTGTATGGGCTGCGAGAAAAATTATTTTTGGTTCAGCAACATCATCACACACACATGATGGCGACCATTACAGATTTTACGGTCTTTGTCATTCAGGAACTGTCTCGCGACGCGTTTCGGCCATCCTACGGCACTCATCAGGCGAGTTCGAATGACTATGGTGTCTCATTCCCTCTGTACTTTATAGTAATACCGAGGGCAGGGCCCCTCCCACTCTCTCTAAGCACCATCAGCATGTATATGCTTCATAAATCGTTTTTCTGCTATCAACTTTGTTGTTTTTAATTGTAAAATTTATTTCTAATTTTTATAACTTCATACATACATCCACAAACACTCCAGGAACATCCCAATGCCCAAAATGAAGTCCAGAGTCCGAGGCACGGGCTGAGTTAGGGGAAAACGATCCAAGATCCAAACCTGAGGTCTGAAAATGGTTATGCACTGTCCTTCGTGCTTCTGGCCGCTTCAAATACAGACACCGAAATGAACCCAAATACTGTCTAGAGAGATGTATAAAATTATAAAAGGGCTAAATTGCCACGGGGTACTCCAATAAGGGCTGAATCACAGAAAACACGAAGGGTAGGTGTTAGAAAAGATGTGGAAAGGGCATTCCACGAGCTCAAAACATTAAACAGACTAACTCAACGCCTGTTTGGGCGATGAGAAAAATATCTGTGGCTCGACAACATCACCCCAGCATAAGTGATGGCGGCCATTTTACATTTTACAGTCTGTGTCATTCAGAAACATTAACAAGACCAACTCTTAGCCTGTATGGGCTGCGAGAAAAATTATTTTTGGTTCAGCAACATCATCACACACACATGATGGCGACCATTACAGATTTTACGGTCTTTGTCATTCAGGAACTGTCTCGCGACGCGTTTCGGCCATCCTACGGCACTCATCAGGCGAGTTCGAATGACTATGGTGTCTCATTCCCTCTGTACTTTATAGTAATACCGAGGGCAGGGCCCCTCCCACTCTCTCTAAGCACCATCAGCATGTATATGCTTCATAAATCGTTTTTCTGCTATCAACTTTGTTGTTTTTAATTGTAAAATTTATTTCTAATTTTTATAACTTCATACATACATCCACAAACACTCCAGGAACATCCCAATGCCCAAAATGAAGTCCAGAGTCCGAGGCACGGGCTGAGTTAGGGGAAAACGATCCAAGATCCAAACCTGAGGTCTGAAAATGGTTATGCACTGTCCTTCGTGCTTCTGGCCGCTTCAAATACAGACACCGAAATGAACCCAAATACTGTCTAGAGAGATGTATAAAATTATAAAAGGGCTAAATTGCCACGGGGTACTCCAATAAGGGCTGAATCACAGAAAACACGAAGGGTAGGTGTTAGAAAAGATGTGGAAAGGGCATTCCACGAGCTCAAAACATTAAACAGACTAACTCAACGCCTGTTTGGGCGATGAGAAAAATATCTGTGGCTCGACAACATCACCCCAGCATAAGTGATGGCGGCCATTTTACATTTTACAGTCTGTGTCATTCAGAAACATTAACAAGACCAACTCTTAGCCTGTATGGGCTGCGAGAAAAATTATTTTTGGTTCAGCAACATCATCACACACACATGATGGCGACCATTACAGATTTTACGGTCTTTGTCATTCAGGAACTGTCTCGCGACGCGTTTCGGCCATCCTACGGCACTCATCAGGCGAGTTCGAATGACTATGGTGTCTCATTCCCTCTGTACTTTATAGTAATACCGAGGGCAGGGCCCCTCCCACTCTCTCTAAGCACCATCAGCATGTATATGCTTCATAAATCGTTTTTCTGCTATCAACTTTGTTGTTTTTAATTGTAAAATTTATTTCTAATTTTTATAACTTCATACATACATCCACAAACACTCCAGGAACATCCCAATGCCCAAAATGAAGTCCAGAGTCCGAGGCACGGGCTGAGTTAGGGGAAAACGATCCAAGATCCAAACCTGAGGTCTGAAAATGGTTATGCACTGTCCTTCGTGCTTCTGGCCGCTTCAAATACAGACACCGAAATGAACCCAAATACTGTCTAGAGAGATGTATAAAATTATAAAAGGGCTAAATTGCCACGGGGTACTCCAATAAGGGCTGAATCACAGAAAACACGAAGGGTAGGTGTTAGAAAAGATGTGGAAAGGGCATTCCACGAGCTCAAAACATTAAACAGACTAACTCAACGCCTGTTTGGGCGATGAGAAAAATATCTGTGGCTCGACAACATCACCCCAGCATAAGTGATGGCGGCCATTTTACATTTTACAGTCTGTGTCATTCAGAAACATTAACAAGACCAACTCTTAGCCTGTATGGGCTGCGAGAAAAATTATTTTTGGTTCAGCAACATCATCACACACACATGATGGCGACCATTACAGATTTTACGGTCTTTGTCATTCAGGAACTGTCTCGCGACGCGTTTCGGCCATCCTACGGCACTCATCAGGCGAGTTCGAATGACTATGGTGTCTCATTCCCTCTGTACTTTATAGTAATACCGAGGGCAGGGCCCCTCCCACTCTCTCTAAGCACCATCAGCATGTATATGCTTCATAAATCGTTTTTCTGCTATCAACTTTGTTGTTTTTAATTGTAAAATTTATTTCTAATTTTTATAACTTCATACATACATCCACAAACACTCCAGGAACATCCCAATGCCCAAAATGAAGTCCAGAGTCCGAGGCACGGGCTGAGTTAGGGGAAAACGATCCAAGATCCAAACCTGAGGTCTGAAAATGGTTATGCACTGTCCTTCGTGCTTCTGGCCGCTTCAAATACAGACACCGAAATGAACCCAAATACTGTCTAGAGAGATGTATAAAATTATAAAAGGGCTAAATTGCCACGGGGTACTCCAATAAGGGCTGAATCACAGAAAACACGAAGGGTAGGTGTTAGAAAAGATGTGGAAAGGGCATTCCACGAGCTCAAAACATTAAACAGACTAACTCAACGCCTGTTTGGGCGATGAGAAAAATATCTGTGGCTCGACAACATCACCCCAGCATAAGTGATGGCGGCCATTTTACATTTTACAGTCTGTGTCATTCAGAAACATTAACAAGACCAACTCTTAGCCTGTATGGGCTGCGAGAAAAATTATTTTTGGTTCAGCAACATCATCACACACACATGATGGCGACCATTACAGATTTTACGGTCTTTGTCATTCAGGAACTGTCTCGCGACGCGTTTCGGCCATCCTACGGCACTCATCAGGCGAGTTCGAATGACTATGGTGTCTCATTCCCTCTGTACTTTATAGTAATACCGAGGGCAGGGCCCCTCCCACTCTCTCTAAGCACCATCAGCATGTATATGCTTCATAAATCGTTTTTCTGCTATCAACTTTGTTGTTTTTAATTGTAAAATTTATTTCTAATTTTTATAACTTCATACATACATCCACAAACACTCCAGGAACATCCCAATGCCCAAAATGAAGTCCAGAGTCCGAGGCACGGGCTGAGTTAGGGGAAAACGATCCAAGATCCAAACCTGAGGTCTGAAAATGGTTATGCACTGTCCTTCGTGCTTCTGGCCGCTTCAAATACAGACACCGAAATGAACCCAAATACTGTCTAGAGAGATGTATAAAATTATAAAAGGGCTAAATTGCCACGGGGTACTCCAATAAGGGCTGAATCACAGAAAACACGAAGGGTAGGTGTTAGAAAAGATGTGGAAAGGGCATTCCACGAGCTCAAAACATTAAACAGACTAACTCAACGCCTGTTTGGGCGATGAGAAAAATATCTGTGGCTCGACAACATCACCCCAGCATAAGTGATGGCGGCCATTTTACATTTTACAGTCTGTGTCATTCAGAAACATTAACAAGACCAACTCTTAGCCTGTATGGGCTGCGAGAAAAATTATTTTTGGTTCAGCAACATCATCACACACACATGATGGCGACCATTACAGATTTTACGGTCTTTGTCATTCAGGAACTGTCTCGCGACGCGTTTCGGCCATCCTACGGCACTCATCAGGCGAGTTCGAATGACTATGGTGTCTCATTCCCTCTGTACTTTATAGTAATACCGAGGGCAGGGCCCCTCCCACTCTCTCTAAGCACCATCAGCATGTATATGCTTCATAAATCGTTTTTCTGCTATCAACTTTGTTGTTTTTAATTGTAAAATTTATTTCTAATTTTTATAACTTCATACATACATCCACAAACACTCCAGGAACATCCCAATGCCCAAAATGAAGTCCAGAGTCCGAGGCACGGGCTGAGTTAGGGGAAAACGATCCAAGATCCAAACCTGAGGTCTGAAAATGGTTATGCACTGTCCTTCGTGCTTCTGGCCGCTTCAAATACAGACACCGAAATGAACCCAAATACTGTCTAGAGAGATGTATAAAATTATAAAAGGGCTAAATTGCCACGGGGTACTCCAATAAGGGCTGAATCACAGAAAACACGAAGGGTAGGTGTTAGAAAAGATGTGGAAAGGGCATTCCACGAGCTCAAAACATTAAACAGACTAACTCAACGCCTGTTTGGGCGATGAGAAAAATATCTGTGGCTCGACAACATCACCCCAGCATAAGTGATGGCGGCCATTTTACATTTTACAGTCTGTGTCATTCAGAAACATTAACAAGACCAACTCTTAGCCTGTATGGGCTGCGAGAAAAATTATTTTTGGTTCAGCAACATCATCACACACACATGATGGCGACCATTACAGATTTTACGGTCTTTGTCATTCAGGAACTGTCTCGCGACGCGTTTCGGCCATCCTACGGCACTCATCAGGCGAGTTCGAATGACTATGGTGTCTCATTCCCTCTGTACTTTATAGTAATACCGAGGGCAGGGCCCCTCCCACTCTCTCTAAGCACCATCAGCATGTATATGCTTCATAAATCGTTTTTCTGCTATCAACTTTGTTGTTTTTAATTGTAAAATTTATTTCTAATTTTTATAACTTCATACATACATCCACAAACACTCCAGGAACATCCCAATGCCCAAAATGAAGTCCAGAGTCCGAGGCACGGGCTGAGTTAGGGGAAAACGATCCAAGATCCAAACCTGAGGTCTGAAAATGGTTATGCACTGTCCTTCGTGCTTCTGGCCGCTTCAAATACAGACACCGAAATGAACCCAAATACTGTCTAGAGAGATGTATAAAATTATAAAAGGGCTAAATTGCCACGGGGTACTCCAATAAGGGCTGAATCACAGAAAACACGAAGGGTAGGTGTTAGAAAAGATGTGGAAAGGGCATTCCACGAGCTCAAAACATTAAACAGACTAACTCAACGCCTGTTTGGGCGATGAGAAAAATATCTGTGGCTCGACAACATCACCCCAGCATAAGTGATGGCGGCCATTTTACATTTTACAGTCTGTGTCATTCAGAAACATTAACAAGACCAACTCTTAGCCTGTATGGGCTGCGAGAAAAATTATTTTTGGTTCAGCAACATCATCACACACACATGATGGCGACCATTACAGATTTTACGGTCTTTGTCATTCAGGAACTGTCTCGCGACGCGTTTCGGCCATCCTACGGCACTCATCAGGCGAGTTCGAATGACTATGGTGTCTCATTCCCTCTGTACTTTATAGTAATACCGAGGGCAGGGCCCCTCCCACTCTCTCTAAGCACCATCAGCATGTATATGCTTCATAAATCGTTTTTCTGCTATCAACTTTGTTGTTTTTAATTGTAAAATTTATTTCTAATTTTTATAACTTCATACATACATCCACAAACACTCCAGGAACATCCCAATGCCCAAAATGAAGTCCAGAGTCCGAGGCACGGGCTGAGTTAGGGGAAAACGATCCAAGATCCAAACCTGAGGTCTGAAAATGGTTATGCACTGTCCTTCGTGCTTCTGGCCG
>JARWKJ010000330.1:0-2500 GCA_029959095.1 Rhinichthys osculus | reverse complement strand
TTAGGGTTAGGGTTAGGGTTAGGGTTAGGGTTAGGGTTAGGGTTAGGGTTAGGGTTAGGGTTAGGGTTAGGGTTAGGGTTAGGGTTAGGGTTAGGGTTAGGGTTAGGGTTAGGGTTAGGGTTAGGGTTAGGGTTAGGGTTAGGGTTAGGGTTAGGGTTAGGGTTAGGGTTAGGGTTAGGGTTAGGGTTAGGGTTAGGGTTAGGGTTAGGGTTAGGGTTAGGGTTAGGGTTAGGGTTAGGGTTAGGGTTAGGGTTAGGGTTAGGGTTAGGGTTAGGGTTAGGGTTAGGGTTAGGGTTAGGGTTAGGGTTAGGGTTAGGGTTAGGGTTAGGGTTAGGGTTAGGGTTAGGGTTAGGGTTAGGGTTAGGGTTAGGGTTAGGGTTAGGGTTAGGGTTAGGGTTAGGGTTAGGGTTAGGGTTAGGGTTAGGGTTAGGGTTAGGGTTAGGGTTAGGGTTAGGGTTAGGGTAGGGTTAGGGTTAGGGTTAGGGTTAGGGTTAGGGTTAGGGTTAGGGTTAGGGTTAGGGTTAGGGTTAGGGTTAGGGTTAGGGTTAGGGTTAGGGTTAGGGTTAGGGTTAGGGTTAGGGTTAGGGTTAGGGTTAGGGTTAGGGTAGGGTTAGGGTTAGGGTTAGGGTTAGGGTTAGGGTTAGGGTTAGGGTTAGGGTTAGGGTTAGGGTTAGGGTTAGGGTTAGGGTTAGGGTTAGGGTTAGGGTTAGGGTTAGGGTTAGGGTTAGGGTTAGGGTTAGGGTTAGGGTTAGGGTTAGGGTTAGGGTTAGGGTTAGGGTTAGGGTTAGGGTTAGGGTTAGGGTTAGGGTTAGGGTTAGGGTTAGGGTTAGGGTTAGGGTTAGGGTTAGGGTTAGGGTTAGGGTTAGGGTTAGGGTTAGGGTTAGGGTTAGGGTTAGGGTTAGGGTTAGGGTTAGGGTTAGGGTTAGGGTTAGGGTTAGGGTTAGGGTTAGGGTTAGGGTTAGGGTTAGGGTTAGGGTTAGGGTTAGGGTTAGGGTTAGGGTTAGGGTTAGGGTTAGGGTTAGGGTTAGGGTTAGGGTTAGGGTTAGGGTTAGGGTTAGGGTTAGGGTTAGGGTTAGGGTTAGGGTTAGGGTTAGGGTTAGGGTTAGGGTTAGGGTTAGGGTTAGGGTTAGGGTTAGGGTTAGGGTTAGGGTTAGGGTTAGGGTTAGGGTTAGGGTTAGGGTTAGGGTTAGGGTTAGGGTTAGGGTTAGGGTTAGGGTTAGGGTTAGGGTTAGGGTTAGGGTTAGGGTTAGGGTTAGGGTTAGGGTTAGGGTTAGGGTTAGGGTTAGGGTTAGGGTTAGGGTTAGGGTTAGGGTTAGGGTTAGGGTTAGGGTTAGGGTTAGGGTTAGGGTTAGGGTTAGGGTTAGGGTTAGGGTTAGGGTTAGGGTTAGGGTTAGGGTTAGGGTTAGGGTTAGGGTTAGGGTTAGGGTTAGGGTTAGGGTTAGGGTTAGGGTTAGGGTTAGGGTTAGGGTTAGGGTTAGGGTTAGGGTTAGGGTTAGGGTTAGGGTTAGGGTTAGGGTTAGGGTTAGGGTTAGGTTAGGGTTAGGGTTAGGGTTAGGGTTAGGGTTAGGGTTAGGGTTAGGGTTAGGGTTAGGGTTAGGGTTAGGGTTAGGGTTAGGGTTAGGGTTAGGGTTAGGGTTAGGGTTAGGGTTAGGGTTAGGGTTAGGTTAGGGTTAGGGTTAGGGTTAGGGTTAGGGTTAGGGTTAGGGTTAGGGTTAGGGTTAGGGTTAGGGTTAGGGTTAGGGTTAGGTTAGGGTTAGGGTTAGGGTTAGGGTTAGGGTTAGGGTTAGGGTTAGGGTTAGGGTTAGGGTTAGGGTTAGGGTTAGGGTTAGGGTTAGGGTTAGGGTTAGGGTTAGGGTTAGGGTTAGGGTTAGGGTTAGGGTTAGGGTTAGGGTTAGGGTTAGGGTTAGGGTTAGGGTTAGGGTTAGGGTTAGGGTTAGGGTTAGGGTTAGGGTTAGGGTTAGGGTTAGGGTTAGGGTTAGGGTTAGGGTTAGGGTTAGGGTTAGGTTAGGGTTAGGGTTAGGGTTAGGGTTAGGGTTAGGGTTAGGGTTAGGGTTAGGGTTAGGGTTAGGGTTAGGGTTAGGGTTAGGGTTAGGGTTAGGGTTAGGTTAGGGTTAGGGTTAGGGTTAGGGTTAGGGTTAGGGTTAGGGTTAGGGTTAGGGGTTAGGGTTAGGTTAGGGTTAGGGTTAGGGTTAGGGTTAGGGTTAGGGTTAGGGTTAGGGTTAGGGTTAGGGTTAGGGTTAGGGTTAGGGTTAGGGTTAGGTTAGGGTTAGGGTTAGGGTTAGGGTTAGGGTTAGGGTTAGGGTTAGGGTTAGGGTTAGGGTTAGGGTTAGGGTTAGGGTTAGGGGTTAGGGTTAGGGTTAGGGTTAGGGTTAGGGTTAGGGTTAGGGTTAGGGTTAGGGTTAGGGTTAGGGTTAGGAGTTAGGGTTAGGGTTAGGGTTAGGGTTAGGGTTAGGGTTAGGGTTAGGGTTAGGGGTTAGGGTTAGGTTAGAGTTAGGGTTAG